>JAHREE010150598.1:0-22628 GCA_033628505.1 Tringa tobata
GGGTGGGGGCCTGGGGACAGGCAGCTGATGGCGACCGGTTTGTGGTGCTGGGTGGGGGGTGAGCTACACCTCCATGGACTGCGAGACGGGCTCAGCCCCGTCCCTCCCGTGCTGTGCACCAGGGTGAGCTGTGTCCCCCCCCACCAGGCTGAGTTCTGTCCCCTCCCCTGGTCTCGGTGTCCCCGGGTCCCCCTCGCCCGTGGAGGGGGTCACGGCCACGACACCTCCCAGGCCCTGGCAGTGTCCAGCACGCGCAGGCAGAAGCAGAGACGCACAGGCAGGTAACGTGTGTAATCCAGATATATTTATAGGATTATTTTCCGAGATTAGCACAGGATATTAGAAAGGTTATAAAGTCACATCAACGTTCGTTGTCTCCCTTTTATGTACAAACAAGAACACAGCACAACAACACAGACCGTCCTCTGCCCTGCCCCGCTGCCGCCCCACGGCGTCTCCAGAGCTCCCTACAAATATGGCTTTCGTGTCTATTGAGAGTTCAGTGCCGGCCGGGAGGCGGCCAGAGCCTCCTTGGGGCTGGTGGGTGGCAGTGACCAGGCCTGGCTGCAAACCCAGGCCGCAGGGTTGTCCCCCCACAACTCCTCCTTGCTCCCCCAGCACTGGCCCTGGCTGTGTCTCGGTTCAGATGCTCTGGGCCCAGCACGAATGACCATGGTGGCACCATGGAGACACGGGGTTGGAGGTCTCCTGCCCGCGTGGCCAACAAGGACCCCCTGCTCCCAAAGGGGACACTAAGGTCCAGGGAGGTGGCTGGTGCCCTGGGCTGTCCCAGGTGGCAACTCCCTGGGCACCAGCAGGGAGGGACATGAGCCTGGTGTCCCCTTGTCCCGGTGACAGGTTGTCCCTCTTGTCACTGCCTACCCCATCGCTTCTTCCCTCCCGCAGTGTAGTGCATCCACCAGTGACACCACGTACCCCACCACCTCCCCGCACACCTCACACCTGTGACCTAATCTATTCATCAGGGCCTCAAACTCGCAAAGCGGCTTCTCCACTGTGCTCACGACATGGTGCGTCCCATCACACCACCCACCAGTAGCATGGTGGGTGCATCCTCACTGCACTCCCACACCGCCATGTGCCCCATCGCAGCCTCATGACGGTGACCCTGTGAGCCCTCACGCTCATCCAATGGCACCTCCCTCTTCACACATGTGACCTGGTGTATCCGTCACCCCCTCACAAGTGACACAGGGTCTCCATCGCCCTCACGCCCGTGGCAGTGTCTCTACTGCTCTCTGGCATCTACCAAAGCCCTTGGGCTCTTGCAGATGCAGCCTCATGTTCATGCTCCCACCACGCAGCACCTCAAAGAGGCCAAATCCTGACTCTCTCCTGGCTCTCACCAGGGCAAAGCGGCGACCACCAGCACTAGCCCTTGAAGCCACTCTGGAGCAGCAACACTGGGGAGAAACCGGCCGCAGCTGTGTCCACGCTGCCTCAAAGGGACACAAACATCCCTGCGCAACCTCAGGTCCCAGCTTCCTTTCCCTGGGGACCAGTTAACCCCCTTCCCTCCCAGACCCCTGGGCTGGGACTTGCTCTGTAACCATCTACAGCACGTAGACTTACAATGAGATTAAATTTTACTTGAAAACACATCCTTGCATTTTTATTTGAAGGAATTATGTCTATTCAATAGTGGATTTTAAAGATCTTCAGCAAAGTGTCAGGTTGCACATTCAGATGTGCTCAGTGTGCAGTGAGTAGTGAACAGCATCAGCATCTGCAGTGTTACCTCCGGCAGCAATGGCTGCATCCCTCAAAATGAGCTTGGAGCCCCCGTTGGGACTCCAGACCAACGTCCTCCTCCAAAGAGATGGGAAGGGAGGAGCAACATCGAGAAAACCACAAGTTTTCTTCGCCGTGTATGGTAAAGGCTTCGTGCACGTCTCTTTCAAGGTGCCAAGACCCTGCGTGCTCCCAACACACCATTTAGCCACGGTGAACCCAGTCACATCTGTGCCCATGCCACAAGCGCATTGCTCATTCACACCCTGTGC
Organism: Tringa tobata; assembly: GCA_033628505.1. Classification (NCBI taxonomy): domain Eukaryota; kingdom Metazoa; phylum Chordata; class Aves; order Charadriiformes; family Scolopacidae; genus Tringa; species Tringa tobata. The sequence continues at coordinate 2,025 of JAHREE010150598.1, forward strand.
CTGACACCGAGCCGTGCCTCCTCTTCCTCATCTGCTTGGGTCCAACCCCTTCCAGCCCCTTCCGCTCGCTCTGCGATGGCCTCCCTGTGGGCATCCTCCTTGTGTCATGTGCTTGCAGGGTCTGGGTGCGAGCGACACTACCTGCCCCACAGGCACCTGGTACCCCGCAGCAGGGGAACCTGCTCTTCACAAGCTCTTCCTCCACCTCCAAGGTGAGGTTACCCACAGCACCAATGGTTTTCACTCCTTCCCGAAGGGCTCTCCTTCTCCGGACAACCCGAAATCGAAGGGGTGCCCAGTTGAAGGGCAGCTCCTGCAAACCTCTTGCGTCCAGCCCAAGAGATGCTGGGAAGCTGGAAAACCTCATCCCAAGGCTGAGGGATGGGGCCTGGCTCCCTGGGGAGCATGGGGTGTCCTGTGGATGCTGGAGGATGCAGCCCCCACAGCCCCATCCCGTGGGTGTGTGGTTGAGGTGGGCCAAGCAGGCCCTGGGGACATGCTGGAGAAGTTGAGAAAGCTTCTTGGTTTTGTCTTGGAAGAGAGAGTGAAACAGGCAGGAGGTAGGGCAAGGCTCCCAAACCTCCTTGGAGACCCACAAACTACTGAGACACCAAAACTGGGCACTTTGGCCGCTGTTGGCTGCAGCCCTTGGAACTGAGAAGGAAACGGCCTTTTCCAAGCTCCCAGGTGCCCTGGGAAGGGGCCAGGAAGGGAAGGGGGACAGATGGCTCTGAGGAGAAGACCCCGGTGGAGCCCCTCTCTGTACACCTCCCTGGGAGCAGGTCACCTCCAGCTCAGCCCAGCTCCTGTGGTGCCACCAGCTGCATGAGCTCTGGTTGAAGCCACCATCAGGGTCCAAATTATCTTTCCAGAGGCTCCGGGGGCCCCAGAGCCCGCCCAGTGAAGAGGGGAGTGGCGATGGCTGTAGGCCCACCAGCTCCCTGGCTCTGCCCAGTGTTCCCGGCCCAGGTGACCTCCTGCACTGAACGTCTCAATAGATGGTTTAAATTGATGTTTCCGATCTGAGAATTTGTAAAGTTGGGGCTTTTTCTCTGGATTCGCCCCCAAACCTCTGCCCTCCCCCCTCCCGCTGGGGTGGGACCGGGGAGCCGCAGTGCCCGACAGCTCCCAGTCTCTCGGGGGCCTCAGCGGTTCCCACCCTGGAAGCTCACCCCCCCCCGTCACACATCTACCGCACGAGGACAGCCCTCCTCCCGAATGGACACTGTTCGACAAGAACCACCAAGGATAAAATCAGGGCCGGGGTCCCTCCCTGCTCAACCCCAGCCACACGCCAAGACCTCGGAGGCAGAGACGCGGCCCGTCGGCATCCTGCTCCTGTCCCAGCAGCCACGGTCCCCGTCCCAGCTGGGGCTGGGGCCACCACGCAGCAGCCAAGGCTGGGGGGAGCAATGGGACCTGGGTCCCAGCTCTCAGTGGGAGACGTGGGGCGAGCGCTCGTGACAGAGAGGCCTCCCAGCCACCCTGAGCTGGCGCCAGAGACTGGAGCTGATTTTATCCTTGGATGTCAAAGAAACCAAAATGGAGAGAAACAAAGGAAAAGAGCTACATCGACCCCAGCCCAACATCCCAACCAAGGGCCCAAAGCAAAGAGCAGCCACAAAACCAAAGCAAAGGTCCAAAGGAAGAAGGAAAGTCGCTCACTCACTGGTTGGTCTGTGTTTTGCGCGAGCGCCGGTCGCAGGGATGGAGGTGCAAGCAAGCAAACGGGGCCGGGGCTTTCGCTGTTCGTAGTAATAACGTTTTGTACAAGTTCAAGAAGAAGCATCATGTCTCAGGCCGGTTGCTCTCTGCTCTCTGTCCCGCCATCCCTCTGTCCGTCCGTCTGCCCCTGCTGGGCACGAGAGAAAATCTGTTGGGTTGAGTGGGGTTTGTGGTCTGGTTTCCGTTTCCATCGGGGTCTCTTGGCTCCATTTCTCACTCTCTCCGACGCCCCTAGATGAAATACTCCTTCTTGTCATCGCCACTGGCCTGGCCGCCCTCTGCGTTGATGATGGCGGTGTCAGCGTCTGGGGCATCATCCGACCCCTTGGCCTCATGGGTCAGGTAGGTACCTGGGTGGGGAGAGGGGTCAGCGTCACAGGGGACCCTGCCGGCTCCCCGCTCCCATGCAAGCAGGGGGAGGCTGGGCTGCCTGGGGGGGGCCCAGTGGCAAGGCCTGAGAGCTGGCTGGAAAGCAGAGGCAAGAGGAAAGTCCTTTGGGTTTGGCCTGAAATGGAAAAGTCACTGGTTTCCCTGGGACAAGCCCTGCCTGGGGACCAAGCCTTGCCTGGGTTGCTCGAGGCTCTCGCAGTTGTCTCTGAACAGAGGATGCATTTCCAGTTGCATCCCCACGCACGACTCCTGCCCTCCCCTCCCGGCATCCCTGTCTCCCTCAGAAAACTGGAGGTTTCTCTACAAAATCGCCATCTGCAAGGAGGCTCCAGCTCCCCGTTGCCCCCAGAGCGGGCACGGCGTGGGGCAGAGATGGCAGCTCCGCTGGGCTCGGAGGGCAGGGATTGGGGGCTCTTACTCACACATCACCTCTGCTGGGTTTTGCCGATGTCTGGATGTGACCGTCTCCCCGTGTCTTATGCACATACCTGCTGGGCGGATGAAAAGGCCAGGGATGGGGAGATGGAAATGGTGGAGGGGAGGAGGAGGAGGAAGAGGAGGAGGAGGAGGAAGGCGGAGGGCTCGACAGGGGCAGGGAGGGAGGAAGTGGGGTCCAGCAGAGAGGGGACAGTGGCATGGGCTGTCCTGCAGCAGTGGGTACCAAGCCGTGAAGGAGAGATGAAAGAATGAGACAGGCTGCCTCTGCCCGCTGCTGCCCAGCTCCAAGGACTCACTGGGACATCTCTGCGCTGGGGTCGGTGCACAGGCAGCAGCCCCCAAACCCTGGAGGGCTCCGTTGGCTGTGCTGGATTTCTCTGGACCTGGGGCAGGTCTGCAGGATGGGGAGCCACCTCCCTTCACCCCTACCCTTGCTGCCCGCTCACTTCAGGGACAGCCCTGCTCCCAGAGACCCCCCGAGGGGGGAACACTGTGCTGCTGGCTCCGACACAGCATGGGGTCTTGACTCTGTGCCCCCCCCGCCCCCAGCTCCCCCATTCCGTACCTTTGTGTCTGATCAGGTAGTGTCCCAACACGATGAGAAGACTGAGCAGAAGGAAGACAATGACGGCCACCACCCCGCCAATCACCGCATGGTACGTGCTGGAGGTGGAGGGCACCGGGCTGGCATCTGCCCAGATGACAAAGGGAGAGAAAAGAGAGAGGAGATGCTGCAGACCAGACCCTGCTGCCCTGCAGAGGCTGCTGCTCGTCCCACCGACCCCGCAGAGCTGCAGGTGGGCCCTGAGGAATGTCCCCTCCTGCTTGGTGCCATCAGCTCGATCCCGCTGCAGGTAAGAGCTGTCAGGGTGGGAGGAAGAAAAGGGAAGGCAGCAGGGCAAGCAAGGAGGGGAAAGCAATGGCCATCAGTGCTGGCTCCCAGGGAGCGAGCTGAGAGGAGCCCCGATGGGAACTCTACCCAGGTCCAAAGGCAGCCAAGAAGAGCTGCGACGGGCAAACCCATCCCTGTGCACCAGCAGCGTGCTCCACGCAGCCTGCTGTACCTCTGCCGTTAGGCACAGCCATGATCCCACTGCCCCATCCTTCACCGAGGGATTTCTGTCCCAAAAGGGGAGGCTGAGCAGATGGTGCAAACAGGCGTGGCTCGCTCATTCCCCGCACTGTGCCAGCAGAAGAGAGATGTGCAGGCTGGCACAGTCATACACTGCGCCCCAGGAAGTGATGGCACCCTGAGGAAGGTGGGACCCCAAGGCTAGTCCCAAGTTTGCTGTATCCTGTAGCACAGACTGTGCTGGATCCTGCATGAGCCCTCGTGCACAGGGACAAATCGTGCCCCATCAGCCTGCGGGGGGGAGCAGAGCCACAGAAACATTCAGGAGAGATGTTTGGACAGGACGGGGTGGGAAAGACAAGTGAGGCGACAGGACAGAGGGACGACATCTCACACGGACACAAGGCACAGGTTGCAGCTCACGGGCAGCTGCTGCTGCAACCGTCAGGAAGAGCTGGAAGGACCATTATGGAGCCCAGGCTCTGGGGCCTCGGCTCTTTGTGTTGCATGCCACCACCACCCTGCAGTGCCAAGACAGTGGCTGCAGAGTCCACACACACCAACAAGCAGCTGCACAGGGACTGAAGCCTGGCTGGTCATCTGGGACATGGCAACGGCATCCCTGGCCCAGGGCTGGGCCACCATCCTCCTGTGGAACCTCTCCTGCTGGGCTGGGGAGCAGTGGGTCCATAAAGAGAGAGAAAAGGAGCTTACGGTACCTTGGATGGGAGCTGGAGTGAAGGATGAAGCGGTGGCCATGGATGCATGAGAGATGGGCTGGGAAGGGCCTGGCGGAGGGGCTGGAGTGGAGTGAACATGTGGGGTAGGGAGCTGGGAAAGATCTGGGGAGGACAACAAAAACACAGGGACATGAATCAACCCCAGGAGGTGCCAATGAGGTGCGAGAGAGCCCGTCAGAGGAGACCCTGGCTCCCCCCAGCCTAATGGGACCCATTCTTCTCAGTAGCTCCTTCCATGACCCCTTTCTTGGCCACAGGTCCTACTCCTCCTGCCACTGTCTTCTGGGACATGCTACTGTAAACATCTTCCATCTTCTTACCTGCCAGCACTGCCGCTCCCCCTTCCCCCGTGAGGGATCCTACCGGCACCTTCCTGCCTGGGAGCCCTGTCACTGTGGTGGTTGGAAACCATCACCCACTGCAAGGTGCCACCTATGCTGTCCTCAGGGACCACTCTGTCCTCACTCTCCCTCACTGCCCAGCCAGGCCTGGCTGCTGGGCCAGGCAAGGCGGCTGCTACAGTGATGGTGCCTGAGACCTAAGTGGCTCTGGGCAAAAAGAGTGGGAATTTGAGAAGGGAAACTAAGCCGAGATGTGGGGCTCCTCTGCTAGGGGCTGTGACACCAAGTGGGTGAGGGACACTGGTGTTCTGGGTGCCATGTGCTCAGAGATGATGTTGAGCACCCTGGGTCTGCCCAGGGAGCTGGTTCCTGAGCACAAAGCAGCACCCAGAGCCCTCTGCACCCAGGGGAACAAGGGACACACAAGAGGTGATGAGGGAAAAACTGCATGGGGTTGGGCATTTAGGGGCTTCTCCTGGGCAGGCAGAGGAGAGGGACTCGGGGGACAGGGTGGCCGAAGTGCCATTGCTGCCATGCACTCCCTCTACCCACAGCCACATTGGAGGGGAAGGATGCTGAGAGTGCCCAGAACAGGAGGGGAAGGAAAGGGGATGGGAAAGGGAAAAGCTAGAGCAGGTAGAAGTGCTGGAAGATGGAAAGTCCAAGGCTGGTAGAGAGAAGAAAGATAGCAAGAGATTTGGCAGAAGAGGAGGATAATCCCAAATCCATGGCCAAAACTGCAGAGAAACAGGCTCCTACCAACACGGGAAAGCTGCTGGGCAAGGGGCTGGGTGGACCTGGGCTGGAGAAGCGCTCACAGCCCCACACAGCACACAGCTCTGCTCCACGAGCGACACGCAGCACCTGGACGCAGCAGGGCACAAGGACAGCGAACACAGCGGCAGAGCACGGCTGGGGCAGGGAGAGGCAGCGAGGGGATGGCACAGGGCAGGGAGGCAGCCAGTGCTGTCCCCGCCGAGTAGCGACACACTGGGGATACAGGACACAATGCAAGCCTGCAGCTCAGGGCAAGCCATGGAGCCCATTTCCAGAAGCCTGGGACAGGGCTGCCAGTGCACCTTGACATTTGGAGAGGTTGGCGCCATCTGGAAATCCTCGTGGTGGTGACACACAAGAGGCTTCCTGCCTGTGACAGGCTCAGGAGCACTGGCCTTTCCTCCTGTTGCAGAGACTCCAGCAGAATCCTGCCTGCAGCCCCTGCAGTCCTCCCACTGCACCCTCTCCTGCTCCTCATTGGAAGCAGGAGGGACTGAGCTCAGCCTGGGCCATGCTCTGCCCCTGCCCTGATCCCCCCCAAACTTCTCTCTGCCCTCCTTAGCCCCAGGCAGCAGCCCCGCAGGGTGCAGGGAAGGATGGGGGAGCTGGACGTGGCTGGAGGAGCTGGGGATGCAGCACTCTGCCAGGACCCAGCTGCACGCACCCACCCTGCGCCACGAAGCCCCCCTCCCACCGCAGCCCTCCCCCAGACCCACGTGCCCCTTGATGGGAAGATCCAGCTGGGAGGGAGGTGGCTGTGCCAACCCCCTGCAGCTGCCAGGAGAAGCTGGCGATACTGGGTGCCCTGCAGCCCCGCTTACCACTGACGTCGAGGTTGTACTTGGCCACGACGCTGCCCATGGAGCTGGTGGCCGTGCAGACGTAGGTGCCGCTGTCGCTCTTGTTGAGGAAGGGGAAGGTGAGGATGCTGTCGGAGCTCAGCTGCAGGGGTGCGTCACCACCCTCCTTCTCCCACAGGAACTCCTGGGGGCTGCGGGGTGGGATGGTGGTGAGGCACTGCCGCCCCCAGCACCCTGGGTGGGCTCGGGGAGAGCAGTGTCCCCAGTCAGGCAACGGAGGGGGCAACGAAGGTGTGGGAGTATTTAAGGAGAAGGGGAATTCCCCATTTAGAGATGAGCTGGGATGGCTCTGCTGCTCCAGGGGGAAGTGAGGGGCTTTGCCTGCTCTCCGTGGGATGCCCGGCCCTGCGCCCACACAGAGCTACCTGCAATGCCCTGCCCAAGAGCCGGGGAGGGCTAAGTGGTGGCTTTGGGAGCTTGGCAGAGGGAGGATGAGATGGCCAGGGCTCCGGGGGGCTGAGCAGCAGAAAAACGAGGAGGGGCCTTACATGGGGTTGCCCTGCCCAGCACACTGCAGCTGGAGCTTCTCGCCTTCCCGTGGGTACTGGGGATGCGGCTCGATCTTGGCTGTCGGCTTGTCTGAAAAGAGAGGAGAGGCACAGCTGGGTGACCGCCCGTCCCTGCCCCACACCGCACAGGGGCTGCTGGCACCCCAAAACCCTGCCCCTGCCTCAGCCCCAGCTCTGCCGTGCAGGGGTGCAGTGTGAGCATCCCTCACCTTGTCGTCACAAGGGGACACACAAGACAAGAGGAGTAGGGACAGGCAAGACATGGGAGATAGAGCAGGCAGGTAGCAAGGGATGGCACGTCTCAGGGAGATGGGGGACAGGCAGGACACAGGACAGGCAAGGAAACCAAGGGTGTGCACGTGCAGGGGAGGTGTCACTGTGCAGTGGCCCTACATGTGACAGGATCCCTGTGCACGCAGGCTGATGAGCCTGTATGCATGACAGCTGTATGAACATGTAAACGTAGGGCCACGTGTGATGTCTGCTTAACTGTGGTGATGCTGAGGCCTCCTCCATCTCCCCCACCCCTCCCCAGCCCTGTCCCCTTCCCCATGTGGTCCTGTCCCATCATCCCACTGTGCCACGTACAGTGGACCTGCAGCTTCTGCGTGGTTGACCTCTCGGAGTTTTGCAGGGACTCGTGGTCCACAGTGCAGGTCACCTCAGCTTCGTTGTCCTCCTTGGTGACACGGAATTCGACCCGACTGCTCACAGTGAAGGTCTTTCCGTTGGGGTCCTCCATGACCTCGGTGCCCTCATCTACGGGGACAGGGGGCTGTTATTGTTGATGGACACAGTACCCCAGCAGAGGCATGAGTCTGACACACGTGTTGAGCAGGGCACAGCCTGTCCCCATTCCTCTGTTGGCAGTAGCATAGGATGCCAGTGTGGTCCAGCACCGGGCACATCTGCAATCCCTGGTGCCTCACCTCCCTCCACGGTGTTCCCCAGCCACACCAGCCCCTTGGGGCAGAGCCCCACTGCTTGGGCACCCACCCTTCAGCTCCTTGTTGCCCTTCTTCCACCGGAGCTGGGCCGCAGGCTTGCTGCCAGAGGACCGGCAGGTCAGTCGTGCAATCTTCTCTTCATCAATGGGCTGCTCGTGACCGAAGATTTGTGGTTTCTGGGGGATTCCTGGTAGAGGAGGCAGCAAGAAATACAACAGCCAGTTAGCTGTGTGTGTGTTGCCACCCAGAGACGGACACACACATAGAGACATGTCAATAAGCACAGCAAGGATGAGTTAATGAGTAGAGATACAGGAGTAGCAGAGACGAACGACTGTATGGACAGCATCTTGAGGCAGGACGGTAGTGGGCAGGAGACTGGGAGCAGGTGGGGGGGGCTTACCCAGCACGGTAACCAGGGCCTTCGCAGTCCGCACGGGCATGGTGAAGATGGAGCAGGTGTATTCCCCCTCATCCGACAGCACCACGTCACTGATGCTGATAGTCAGCTCATTGGGTGTGGACCTCTCCAGCTGGATCCTGTTATCTCGCAGGGCTATGGGAAGAGGGACGACAGGGTGAGTGACAGACTCAGTACCACCACACGCCTCCTCTAGCTTGTATTTTGCCTGGTGGCATCACCAGCCCTGGTCCACTTCCCCTCTGCCCCAGCATCACTCCAGTCCTGGAGCTGGCTCCTCTCCCCGAGGCAACCCTCTCCATCCCCAGTTCCTGCACACGTACCTCGCTTCTCCCCGAAGTAGAGGGTCTGCTGGGCAGGGTTGGACCACTGCAGCGAGGAGTCATCAGGATCCTCCACCTGGCACTTGAGCACCACTGTACCACCAGCCACCACAGTCTCGTCCGATGTCGTGGGCTGGCTCTCTGGACACAGACAGGAGAGGTCAGTGGGGCCCTGGGCATCGCCTCTCCCCAAGTGGGCATAAGCATCACTGAGCCACCAAGGGAAGGGAGGCATGCAGCCGTGTCCCCAAAACCCTGGGATAAGCAGGGCTCCAGTACAGGACTGAATACAGCCTGCTTGGGACACATATTTTTTCCAATGAGCCCAAGCCCTGAATGGCTCGGCTACAAGGACATGGAAAAGAGGAGCAGGTCCTGCCAGAGGTCTGGGCTGGCTCCAGGGAGACTGTCAGTGCAGGGGTACACTGTGTGTACCCCTGTACGTACCTGGGAGCCTCTGTACAGCCCTCTGAGCAGGGATGTGTGTGTGCACACACACGTGCTTGTGGGTGCATGTCCCTTTCCAGGGACAAGGGGTTTTTAGCACACAGGCAGCGTGGTTGGACCAGAGCCATCCTGTGCACCCTGGGGACAACAGGGACCTGCTCACAGGCTTGTGTCACTCTGGGTTTCCCACTGTGATCCCATTCCCCTGCAGGGAACAGCCCCACTGCAGCTGCAGAAGGCCCGGCAGGCAGGACCCTGCCACCCCAGCCTGCAGCTCCTGGGACCCTGCTGTCCCCAGCTGGTAGCTCCATGACAACCTGCAGAGACAGCGTCAGGCCTGGCTCTGAGCACCCCATGGGGCTGATGGAGGATACAGGCAGCTGGTGCCTGCCAGGCATGAGCGGGTCCAGCAGGGGCAGGCCAGGAGGCATCAGGAGACCCTGGCACAGGCACCGGCACAGGCTGAAGGCACCTGGGGAGGGCAGCAAGCTCTGCTCCACCGCCTTGGCACTGCTAGCAAGTGGGGGTCGCACCCATGGTACCACTGTGCCAAGCACTCCACACAAGGAGATGCTCTGCTGGCCACCAGCAAAAGCATCTGTGGTCCACAGAGAGTGGCCTGTGGGGTGCAGTCAGTGGCCCACTCTCCATGTCATTCCTTAGAGGGATTTTGTCTTGCTCACGCTGCTCCTGGACTGTGCACGTCCCTTCCCAGACTGTGTTTCCTCAGCTAAGACATTGTCCTTCACTTCCTTCAGGAAGTGCCGAGCACTGCCGGGCAACCCAAGGGCAGAGACGAGCAGCAACAGGATCAGATAACCCCCCCGCCTGCCCCAAGGACAGCTATTTTGGGAGAGCCGATGTGCCAGGGAGCTGAGACAGGGGACATGTCTCTGCCATGTCCCTCGCTGGGGTCTGCAGCTCAGCCAGGCATTGAGGTCATAGCTCTCCATCCGCTCCTCCTGACTGGGGAGATCTGTCTGTCAGCTTGTTTTAATTTGGTTAACGATGCCTTTACACTACTACTACCGTAACTAGGGGATTAGGGTGTTGCAAGCCGCTGTTGTCCAAACTCCAAACAGTCCAACTCAGATGCAATTGAAGACAGGGTCTAGAACCCACACAGAACAGACCCAATCTCCTAATTAACACAATTACCATCACCTGCCACACCACTGTCCTCTTTAAGGTATTAGCAAGGTGTTTCCTCCAGGGCAGGGGCCAGGCCATGCCACCCACGCCCCACACACGGACATGCAGGGCACTGCACAGACCCATGGCGGCTCCAGCTCGGCCTTGTTGACAACCTGCCTCCCCCCTCACAGCCGGGACCACCAAGATGGGTCCCCAACCCCTCAGAGACCACCCTTCTGTCAGAGCTGCTCCTGGCTCTGGTGTCCCACAGCTTGTGTGAGGGTGGGGGGATGCAGCCCCTTGGCCGCCGACTGCGCCCTCCGGCACGACCTAGATCCTCCCTCGCCTCAGCGCCCGACAGCTTGGAGGAACAGATGGGCACGGCTGGGCCGCTGCGCCAGTGCAGCTTGATTTAATTAAAAACCGCCGTGGCTGTAACCTGCTGGCCCTTGACAGAATAGGGGCAGAGCCGCAGGGGAACAGCCATAGTGCCAGGGGAGGAGGGGGCGGCAGGGCCCTGGGAGCAGCGAGACCCACCACGGGCAGCTTCACCCCCTCCTGCCATGGCCCATGGGGTTCCCATTCCCCCACAGGAGAGACCACGTCTGGAAGGGGGACACAAGGGGCAAAGCCTCCATCCCATGGCTGGGGACAACGGGACACGAGATGGAAGAGTCTGGAGAAGAGGAGGCTCCAGGGAGACCTTAGAGTCCCTTCCAGTGTCTGACAGGGGCCTAAAGGAAAGATGGACTTTTTACAGGGCCTGTAGTGGTAAGAGGAGGAGTAATGGCTTCAAACTGTAAGAAGAGAGATTCAGATGAGGTCTCAGGAAGAATTTTTTCACTATGGGTTGATGAGAGCCTGGCCCAGGTTGCCCAGAGAAGCTGTGGCTGCCCCATCCCTGGAGGGGTTCAAGGCCAGGTTGGAGGGGGCTTGGAGCAACCTGGGCTGGTGGGAGGCTGGAGGGGGGAAAACTGGATGGTCTTCAAGGTCCCTTCCGACCTGAACCACTCTATGATTCTACAATGCTTCATGCACCATGACTGCTCTCAAATCCTGCAGCTCCAGCCCCGGCACAGCCCAGAGCATCCTCCCGGCCAGATCCTGGGGGTGCCCAAGGAAAACGAAAGGCCACTTAGGCCACCCTGCTCACACCACAACAGCCCTTCAGCATGGCGAGGAGTGCTGCTATGACAAACCAGGCACTCGTCACTCAGGGGTCCCTGGGCAGCATGCTGGTGGCTCGAGGGCATGAGGATGCTCTGGAGAGCTGGCTGCCACAAGAGCTTTCAAGCCTTCCTGGCACGGCAGTTAGAACAGCCCCCATGAGCCCAGGGACAGGTGCCGGACACCCAGGGAACCATCCGCCCTCGCCATGCCAGCGATGGCTGCCAGCGCAGAGACGCTGCCACCTGACAGCCCGGGCTGGCACAGTGTCCCCGTCCTCCCTTTGCCACATGGCCAGAGTGGCCTCGGAGCCACTGGGTACCAGCAGGGAGCCAGGGCCCCGAGGACACCAGCGTGGCCCCACGGGGACGAGGCGAGGCAGGAGCAGGCAGTGTTTGAATCCAGCCCCTGGGACCCTGCTCGGCCACCGGCCCTCCCATGCTCATGGCTCTCCTCTCCAGGAGGGGGAAGCAGATCCCTCAGATCCACACCTCCCAAGCCTCGCTGGCCACCTCAGGGCCCTGCCGTCATCCTGCAATAGGGTGAAAAGTTATTTTGCAGCTGGCAAGCCATCAGCGAGGTCTCCTGGCAGGCAGAGGACCCAGCTCCCCTTCCATGGGACCCTCCTGGAGGAGGCCAGACCTGCCACAGGCAGCGACACTGGAGTCGGGCTCAGTCCCTGCGTCAGACAGGGGACAGGCACAGCAACCTCGGGAACCCCATAAAACGCCACAGCAAAGGCTTTGCCAGCCCCCTGTTTTTGGCCAAGAGCTGCTGCCCAGTCAGCACAGTGAAATTAGAGATGCATGACACTCTAGAAAAATCAATATTTCTTTAATTAAACCTGGGCACTTTTGCAGGGGGGCTGCATTTGTATTTGTGAAGGGAAAAAAGATGTCTCTCCAGGCTCCCAGAGCCCAGCAGGACCTGCCAGCACGTCCCCTTCCAGCACAGACTCTCTCAAGGGTCTGCAGCTCTGCCGCTCCCAGTCCAGGATGCTCCCGTGCACACACACACACACGAACCCTCTGCAGGACGACATCTCCTGGGGCTTTTGCAGTGCTATGACATGCCTTCTGCCTTCCAGGAGCCGTTTCACCTGGAACATCTGCAGGGAAGCAGCGAGCGATACCTGGGAAGAGCCCAGCAGCCTTTGTGGGGTGTCTGGAGGATGCCCTGGTGCCCACACCAGCAGGGCTGACCCTTTGCAGAAACCTGCCAAAAGCCAGATGCACTTCCAGTGGCAGCCATGGCCAAGGCAGGCAGGAGCCAGAGCTGCCAGGACCTTCTCCCAGCCTGTCGGGCATGACCCCCCTGCGCCTGCCTCCAGGCTGGGAATGCGCTTGTTGGGGCAGAAGGAGCCTCAGAGGAAAACACGCACTGCTCAAATGCCTCAAACACCTCCAGTCCTCAGCCACAGCCCACAAAACAACACTTGTCATTTTCCTCATTCTTTTCCATTTAGTCTAGTTTCATCATCATAAAGATCCAATTTATCTCTGTTGACACAGACATTTTCTAAGGCGAGTTATCTCCTCTCTGAGGACTGTATTTTAATAATTCACTCAGCAGCCATGAACTGCAAAGCTCCATTTCCAGCCGCAGGCATCCTTCCCGCATGGTGACACCAGAGCAGCCCCGCCAGGGTGGTGGTTGTGAACTCGGAGGATGGAAGACCCATCCAGGCGGGCTCAGACATCTGCTGTGTGAGCTTGCCTGTGAATCCACAGTCTGGGACACCCAGAGCCCAACTTCCAGGCTCCTCCTCACCGGCAGCTGACTTGCTCCAGATTTTGTTAGGAGTGGAAACCTGCTCTTGTTTCAGTGCATCTGCTCAATGCCGCTCTGTGCTCCTCTTCCCTGTGTGCATGCCCACAGGAGCCAGCCCGGCTGCACGCTCCAGCATCTCTCCAAGAGGGATGCAAGGGTTTACCAAGTGCTGTCACCAGGAGGTCTCTGTGCCAGACAAGCCAGAGCAGGGTACAGGCAGCAGGAGGTGATGGGAGCAGACAGAGGGTCAGGCTGAAGCAGGCTCAGATCAGAAGGTCACTCTTCAACAGCTGGCTCTGCAACAGCCCTCTGCTTGGGGGGCTTGTGGTGCAGGGTGTGAGATCCCGAGGGTAAGTGGGGAAGAGACAAAGGGACCTGCTGTCCAAGCTCCCAACATGATGGGAGCTTGCCCCTTATGAGAGAAGTGGTCAGCCAAGTGCAGGGGCTTCATGCTTTCAAGTGTGGTCCACATGAAAAACGCAAACTCCCCACCATAAACACCAGGTTCTGTGTTACTTCTCTGAAAGCAGACACGTCCATGAGTGTTCTCTGGGAAAGAGGCAAAGCAAGAGGACCCAGCTCCTCATTACAGCTTGCCCTGAACCCTGGCCCTTTGCTGGACTTCTCCCAAGACCACACTAGACTTTGGTCACAGCCTCCAGGATCCCATGGATGCTCTCCAGCAGCCCCAAGCAGCAGGGTCCTGGTCCAAAAGGCACTGACACTCAGCCCTGAGCAGTGACAGCAAACTGCAGAGCTGCTGCCTCCTCCTGGGGAGCAGGGATGTGGTCACCCCTCGACAGACCCTGCCCGAAGGTACGGTGAAAGCTGACAGCTCTCCGTGACACCCAGCCAGGGTTAAGCAACTGAAACACGGCTGGCAATTAGCAATCAATCAGCAGCCGAGAGCAGCCAAGGAAAGCAGCTGAAGAGAGAGGCTGGTTGCAAGCACTGCCGAAGCTCTCGGATCGCAGGATGCCCTCCTCTAGCCCTGGATGGCTGCTCTTCGGGCTAACTGAGCCCTTGGGGACATCCTCGCTGCACGCATCAGAGCAAGCTGGGAAGCGGCCCTTCCTCTGGGACCAGCAGGACTCTGCCTTCTACCCTATCAAAGCTCACAGCCTGCTGCTCCCCCCGACATCGACTGCTCTTCCAGTTGCTCCAGGGCCGGCTGAGCTCCTGCCGAGCACTGGGACAGGGGATGAGGCAGCTGGGGAACCCCTCTGATGGCGGTGGCAGCTCCTGCCTGCAGCTTTGGCAGCCGCATAAATGCAGGCCACCGCTGGCGGCTCTGCTCAGTCGTGTTTGCACATTCACACCAGTCTGGTGGCCAATTAGCTCAGCAAAAGGCAGCGGCATTGTCAGGGAATCCCGGCGCCAGGCACGGTGATTGCCTCCTTCCGAGGCCACCGGCAATCCCATGGCTGAGAGGATCCATTGCCACCCCGACCCACAAGTCACTGGCCAAAGCCCAAGGCCGCAGCCCACCCTGGGAGAGCCGAGACCCCAGTTCAGGCAACACACAAACCTGCCAAGAACAGGCAAGTCCTTGGGGGAGGCAGAAGAGAGATGAGGGCTAAAAGCCTCATTCTGGGCCACCACAAAACATCCAGGCACCATGACGGCCACCCCCAGTATCAGAGCTTTCCTGGGACCCTCCAAAAGGGGACCAACTCCCTTGAGAACCAGCCACAAAGTCACCCAGACCCTCCTGTCTCAGGCCTCCCCCAGCACCGGAGGCAGGCAGGGTGACCCCTCTCCCAGCGCCCTCCTCCAGTTTGACAGCAAACAGCTGATAACTACTTTTTTGAGCATGTTTTTTAGCTCCTACCCTAAGGCCAATCTCCAACATGACTGTTGCCAAGGGAACGAGCTCTTTGCTTTGACAGTTCTGTTTTAAGGATCTCCCGCCTGCCCAGTGAGGTGTCTCAGAAATGGTTGCTTCGGATGCCCTGGTACATCGCTTGTTGCTTTGCAGGCATCTAAAGGCTTGCAGCAGAGCTCTGCCCAGGCTGGCACAAGAAACTGTCACTCCCGACTGTCCGAGGATTAAACACACAAGGTTGTATAAGAGTATATTTATAATAGAAATAAGAAACAGGGGACGCCTGGCACCTCTGCTGCCCTCTGAGGGGACAGCATGCCTGCCTATGTGCACCACACACTAACGCCTCCTCCTGACTTCCCAGAAGGGCAGGAGGGAAGAGTAATTTCTAAGATTAAAACACAGGTTCAGTTCGCTGCAGCGGATGCTCTGTTGTGCCCAGCTGCAACAGGGAACCCCCACATCCCAGTGGGTGCCCAAGAAGAAGAGAGCACCCTCCGCCTTGGCTGTGACCCACCAGGTCATCTCTGTTGTTGCACGGTCTGTCCCTTTTGGGGATGAAGTCCCCAGCATCACAGGGAGACAGAAAAAGCTAGAAACCAAAGTTGGTAAGATGCGGAGAGGCAGAACGGAGCCCCCCAGGAAAGTGCCACAACACTGACCTGTTACTGCGTTCATCTGCTCGGCGTGAAGCTGTTAAAAGCTAATTTAAGTGCAGAGCCCCGTGGCACACGTCCGAGGCAGCAGCAACCTTGGCAGGACACGGCACCACCGGGCTCATCTCCCCGTGGCTTCCACGCCACGTCGGGCTGGGAGCAGAGGCCAGACAGCAAGGAACGGAGCACACGGAACTGCTGTCCCAGGCACAGCGCTGGCACAGGCACCAAACATATCCCACCTCTGGAAAACAGGTCCCCATGGGGCAACGGGATCCCAGCCAGCCCTGTTCTTGTCTCCAGGCTGAGAAAGCAAACCCCACTCCCGCACAGGGGTGGCCCAGGATGCCTGTGGCTCGGCACTGCCGGCCACTCAGACCAGAAGTGTCAGAACTTGCCTTCCCTGGAAACGATGGCCCACAAGCAGCAGCAAAAGCAGTGGTCTGGAAAAGCTAATGTGCCACATTGGGCTCACCAGTAAATACATCATCTGAAGCGGTGTTAGCTGAGGAAGAGCATCTGCAGATGAAGCACTACCCGGAGCATCACCCAAGGAAGGGGCAGGTCCCTTTGAGTAGGGCCCTGTCACAACAAGGGGAAGCTCTGCTGTTCCTCAGCCACGGGCAGACTCTGGGGACACCTGTAAAGATGCTGCCATTCAGCTCCATGGCAAGCATCGCTGCCCTCCAGCACGTCCCCGTCACACTGGGGAGCCACTGCTGTCCCCGAGCGGCAGGAGCCGCAGCGTCCAACTCCTGCCCGTGCCCTCACCCGCAGTACAGCGCAGGCAGAGCGTGACGCCAGGCAGGTGACCGGAATGGTTAAACACGTTCCTGCCCAGCCCTCATCGCACATCTCTGCTTCTCCGCCTCCCTCCGCTGTTATTGACCGCCCGTTTTAGGTAGGATCATCTTCCAGCGCTTCTGATGTCAGGGCTGCCCAAACACAACACACGCCATTGCTGCGTCTGACTCCTGGCTCCTTGCCTTTCCCCTTGGCCAGCACGGCCCTCCCTGTCACAGTCACCGCACAGCCCAGCACTGGCTGCGACAGAGGGGCTGTGACAGCCCTGGGTGGCAGCAGGAGCTTTTCCAGAGCAGGATGGATGAGCCTCGTCCCCCACCTGCCCTCCAGGTGGAAGGAGGGGCCCAGGCACTCAGGAGAACGCTCACACCTCGCCATCACTGCGTGATGAAGGCTCTGCTGCTGCATCGCTTCACGGCTGCGGGTGCCTGGCCAAGAGCAGAGGGAAGAGAACCGGACCAGATGGTTCAAGCTGAGCTGACCCAGTAATTTGGAGGAGGAGGAGGATCAGATACATCTGAGTACGTGGGTGTTACAGCACTGGCATCACCTTCAGGGTCCCATGGAGTTACTGAAGAGCCAAAGCTATGAGGAGGCAATTCAATCTGTGCAGACACAGCGTCGGGTGACCTGCGTGGCCAAGCCATTGCCTGGCTGTAAGAGAAGCCCAGAGAGCAGCTGAGATGGAGACAAGGCTGGCAGCGGGGGTACCAGGCCAAACGCCAGCACAGGGAGCCGAGCACGTCCCAGAAGGCGCCTGCAGGAGCAGAGGATGCTCTGCAGTGGCTCTAACACAACAGGAAACCCTGGGACCCAGAAGAAGTCCAGCAGCGGCCAAGCAGAGCCCACCAGGCTCCAAGATCACCACAGTGGCACCTCAAACATGTGTTCACATCCTGCATCGCATCCTCCCTCGCGTTGCTCCTCTCCTGCAAGGACCCGAATGGTCACGCGACACCCTGGATTGGGGTAAAACTAGGTTAAAACCAACCTAGTGAAAACAAACAAAAATGTTAGCTTTAACGCAGATTCTTCCATCTGGCTAAGCGCCTGGCCGTGCCAGCACCAGGGTGACTACCCAGATGTAGACGCCTCCAGTTACTCCAGCAATTCCAACACCCCTGGCGAGGCGAGAACGCCAGGCAGAGGGAGAAGAGGCAGCGTCTAGCACGCCGGAGACCTCACAGGCAGGGAATCCTGGGCAAATTGGGTGCTTCCCTCCATCTCCTTCCAGAGAGGGAAAGGTACCCACACTTCAGAGGTGCTCAACTCATGCTTCAGCAGCTCCCTGGTCTGGAGAGGATTTCTTCTCTGGCCAGCGGACCAAGTCTCCACAGCAAACACACCGGCCTCAGCATTGCAGACCATGCCAAAACCTGAGGCGTTATCGGGAGAGAGGCAAAATTCCTGTCCCACGGCAGCAGTGCCAGCTCGTCCCCTCACCGTCTGGGTATGCGAGCGGGCAGCTCCGCAGCACTTGATCCCATGCATTGTCTTAAAATCCAGCCCGGCCCGTTGAGCCTGACGCATTGTGCCAGACCGCTGAGCGCTGGGCTTCCGCGCTCCCCGTCCGGCGGCTCACGGAGGGATGCTCCGCTCCGACGCGCTGATCCCAGCTGCATCGCCCCTGCGAGAACAGCTCGCTTCCCCCAGGCAACAGATCAGAGTCATTCAAAATCAGGCCATCCAGGTACCAAGTGATGCAGATAGGTCGCACTCCCGCTTCTCGTGCCCGCACACCGCCGCCTCATCAGGGATGTCACTGCTTCCTCTGCTCTAGTGCCAAGGGCTTCTGCTGGCACAGAAGGAGACTTGTAGCATATGGCGAGCCCTAATGGCGTGTGGGAACAGGGCATTTGCACACATTAGTTGGGTAAAAGCACTGCCGTAAGCAGCAATCAAAGGATTAAGTTAACTTCAGGCAACTACCGGGCTTCCACCATCCCACTTCTGCACACCAGGGCTCCCTCCCCAGCGTCTCCCTGCTGCCCAGGGCTGATGCTACAGGCTGGAGGTCACACACAGTCTCCCACAATCTGGCTCAGTACTGACATCTCCCCAAAGCTGAGGGAGCAGGACTGCAGGAACCACAGCCATCATCTCTCCCAGCCCTATGCTCCTACCACTAGACACTGCTCCCACACAGGATGGTTGACTTCTTGCAGGAAGGGCACCATCTGGAAGCACAAGGCATTTCCCCAGACACAGAAAGCTCGTCCTGCACAGTCTCACCAAGCAGACACCTCCACCAGCTTCAGAAAAATAGAGCCACCTTCCAGTAAGGGCATAGTCTTCTGAACCTTCCTCTCTGCAAACACCAGGCAGGGAGCTCATTTCTCCTGGCTTCAGACATCTCAAGATGGTCTCCAGGCTCTCCTCAGCCTGTGGGGAGACACGGTCACAAGCCACCTAACCTGCTTCGGCATCTACAGGAAGAGACAGAGCAGCCCTAAGCACCTCTGCTGTGGCATCTACACCTGGTCAGGCTAATCCAGCTCTAACCCAGCCTCAACATTGAGGCTTCTCCCAGCAAGAGCAGCACACACGATGAGTGGAGCAGCTCTGGTACAGTGGGAGATAACTGGATGCGAGACCTGAGCTCAGCTCCCTGCTGCGCCACTGAAGCTGCCCAGCCTCCCCCCTTGGATGGTGGTGCTCCTTGTGCTGCACATCGTGGGATGCTCGGAGTCCACAGTGCCGGTGCCGCAGCAGGACAAGGTTGATACCGAGCAGAGGGAAAAACAACCCCAAGAAGTCTGGTTTTGGCATGTTGTGGCTTCCCATGGGACAACAGTAGGGCACTGTTCAAACAAAAGGGTTACACAACTCTGGAGTGGAATAACTCCACAGGGGGAATAATCCTCGCAGCAAGGACAACCACGCATCCAGCCCAAACACTCAGAAATCTGCCGACGGCAGCACAACACCGGCCAAGTGCACAAACACAGCCTCCGTGTGATGAAGCACCGGCGCTTCCAGCACCCAGGCAGCTTCAGTGGGCTCTGCTGGGCCCCGCCGTGGTTGTAGCTTTGAGATCCAGAGCACTGGAGGAGCATTTCTTCAAGGAGAGGAGACAACTACTCCATCTCTGCCCTGAGAAGGGCCTTCCAAGCCAAGAGCCACTCCGGGAGCTGAGGGACACGAGGGAAAGGCACTGACGCCAATGGCAAGACAGCGGCTTCTTTTCAAGCATCTTCCAGCCATCCATCTCCTCTGCTCCCAAAGGCTTTTTGGGGGTCCATTTGTCTTGCTGCCTTGGACGACAGGAGAACCTGGCAGCTCATGGCCAGGGCTGGGCCACAGCAGCAGGCCAGCCCTGGAAGAAATCTTGCAGTGTCATCATCCAGGCTGCACCCTGCCCTAGGACTACACACACCTTCAGGTCACGGCCACCCCTCCTCCTGTGAGCGCTGCCCGGGCTGCTGGGCCACCCCCTCCTGCCGGCTGCGACCCATGCGCCGAGCATCGCCTGGCACGGGATGCCAGGACATTCCCGCGCCGTGGGAATGAGCATCACCCACACCCAAGTGACTCTTTCGAGGGCTGTGGGAGGACTACGGCCATAACCAGAATAAATCCCGGGATTCGTGGATGGGAACACAGCCACCAGCCCACACCAGCCCCCGGAGCGGCTCTGCCTGTGACAGCGACCTCCTCCATCACAGGGACAGGCCGTGGGGAGGCACCTCCTGGGGAAGGCTTTCTCCTCGCTTCATCACGGGTGGGGGGCTGATGGGTTCAGAGCTCCCACCACCACAGCAGCCCACAGGACCCCTTGCTCCCAGGGTCAGGCATTCACATCCCAGCTACCTCCCCGCTTCCGATGAGCCACGGGGCAGGGACTCCCATGGCGACCGGACCTTCTCCTGCGGCAATCTCTGCAACACCCCCAAAACACGACGCACAGACCGGGGGTGGGGACCAGGCCCCAGATAGCCGCTGCACCTCCCCACAGCCTGCTCCCTCTCCAAACACACAGGCACCAATTTTTATGGCCACCAGCAACGCCCGGTACGGCGAGCGCAGCCACCCGGCAGCAACGGCAGGCCCTCAGCGCCGAGGGAGGGCTCCGCAGTCCGAGGGAGATGGAAAATAAGGTGCGGCCCTTGAGGAGCCCCCACCGAAACCCCATTTGCTGCGCAGCCCCCGGCGCCGCTGCCTCGCCCGCAGCGCTGCCGCCGCGGCGGGTAAACAGCCTTTGTCTGCGGGGCTGATGCTCCCGCACCGGCACCGAGCACCGGCCAGACGCCGGGATGCC
>JAHREE010150598.1:22982-100739 GCA_033628505.1 Tringa tobata
ACACCTCGACGGTGTCCCTGGGGCGGGCCGGGCGCGCGGTGACTCCCCGGGTGGGTCGGGGTCTGCGGGCCGGGGCACCCGTGGCAGAGCCCCAGGCTGAGCCCCGGGGGCCGCGGGGTGCGGGCGGCTCTGGGCACGGCAGGCTGCCGTGTACCGAGGCTCTCGGGGGCGGCCCTGCGCCCTCCGGGGTCGCCCCCCTCGGTGCCACGTGCCCGGCACACGTCGGTTGGCAGAGCAGCTCCCGGGGGGCTGGAGCCTGGCGTTGGCTTTCCTCTGGCTCCCGTGGCCAAGAGGACGGGCTCTGTGTGGCCCGACGGGTGCAGGACGGTCCCCTCAGCCCGTCGGGGGGGTCAGAGGGGCTGCAGCTGAAACGCTGGGGGGTGAGCCGTGCTCCCCTGGGTGGCTCAGCCTGTCTCTGAGCCTCGGGGCTGAGGACTTCTCCGCAGCAGCCTGTGTGCCACCCGGGCTCAAGGACTTGTCCTCGCTCAGATTTGCAGCCGAATCACATCGGGGGTGAAGTCTGAGTTTGTTCTGCCAGGCCCTAAAAGCCAGTGTCCGTCCCTTGCTATCCTGTGGCATCTCCCAGGCAACTCTTTTGTCCACTGTTATCCATCCATGTTATCATCCCTTAGGCGATCACGCCCCAGTGCAAGAGCTTTCTAGCTTGGAGTCCGTCCTGCAGCCCCAGGGGAGAAATTTAACCCCTTTGGCTTTAGTAGGTCTGAAACAAATGCAGACATTCGTTTCACACGTCAGCGTAGACTCCTCCTCACGTGCTTTTATGCTAAGCTTTTCTGCACCCTGATGCTTTCCTGCACAAATGCTGTGCAAGAGGGATGTCTCTCTTAGTCATAATCTCTGTGGGAAGGGGCTGTGGGAGGAACAGCTTTCTGGTGGTCAGATGGGATGGCTGCTCTGCCTCAGTTTTCATCCTGTGTCTGGGTGTCTCCTGAAAGGTGATGCTGCTTGTGCCATGGCCTCGTCCAGCTGACTTCAGTGCTTGGGGTGTAGAGCCACGGGCCTGGGGACGATGTGGGGACAGCGTGGGCCGAGTGATGCCTTGGGGGGGCTCTCCGCAGCTCAAGCCAGGGGATGTGAGGGCAGCTCACACGAGGTCCTCCCCCAGGAGCGGAGTGAACACAACCACGGCTCCTTCCGAGCGAGTGCACGAGGGAGGCTCTGGTGGGAGGGTGAGATGGGGCAGGAGAGGGTCTCGTGGAATGGCTCGTGGACTGGGCCATGGTGAGTCGGTCCGGGAGGGTGTGGGTGGCAGTGCACGAAGCAGCTGGGGGGGCAGCTTCCCCCCGAGAGGGTGGGTCTCGGGTGACACTGGGTCTCCTGGGGCCTTTCCTCGTCCCCCAGCCTCTCCTCAGATGTCTCTGCTGGAGGAGGGCGTGCAGCAGTGCGGTGTCCCCGGGGCTGTGTGAGGGCTCCATCACTGGAGGAGGAGGGAGGCTGGGAGGGCTCGGCAGCTCCATCAGGGAGATGATGGCAGTGCAGGGAGCCCTGAAGCTCAGTTGCTCCAGGCGCTGCTTTTAACCCTTTCTCTGTTTCCCACCAGGCAGGTGGGTGGCAGCGAGCCTGGCTGCCTGCCGACGGATGTCCCCTGCCCCTGGGTACGGCACCCACAGTCTCCATCACGCAGTGGCCCCTGGGACCCAGATGGCTGATGGCCGGGGCAGGGCGGCCGGGGGCAGAGGAAGAGGAGGTTCTCAGCCTGCAGCAGGTGCCGAGGCAACGCTCGCCACAACAAATCCCTGTGAGTCAGCCCCAGAGCATCTGCCGCCGCCGGGGACCAAACGTTCACAAATGGCAACAAATGGCCAAGGGGGCCGATTTCACGCAGCCGCCTGCGTCGAGGCATCCCGGAGACCCCGGCAGCCAGAGCTCCCCAGCGGGGTGTACAGCCCTGCCGGAGGGATGCTGCTCCTCAGCCATGCTTCGCCTGAGACACCCCCACAAGTCCCTGCCGGGCCGAATCTCTCTGGTGCTGATGGCAACGCGGGGCTGCCAAGGTGGGTGTCACATTCAAAGCCATGTTAGCCTCCGGGTCTCCTCGCTCCCTAGGAGCACGTGCCTCTCTTGAGTCCTCCAGACCCTCCCACGTGTGCTGGCAGCAGCCTGGCACCATCCCTCAGCTGAGTGTAAAGGTCTGTGCCAGGAACGGGCTGCAGGTGCAGGACTGGTTTTTTTCAGGTACAGCACCCTTGGGCAGAAGCAGCCAGATCTCACTCGCCTCCCACTGACATCGGTTTAAGAGCTGCCAGCTCTTAAACAGATCATCCGTGAAAACCTTCCAGCCCCATGTCCTGGCTGCAGCTAATACTAATGCTACAGAGGAAGAATAAATCGCTTCCCACCCAGGACCAGCTGGAACATAGAGCTAGAGCACTTTCCAAAAGACCTTGGCAATGCCAGTTATAATTTCTCCCCACCCCCAGATGTAAAATATCTGGTCTTTTTGACCACTCTCTTATCACAACTCTGGAGATTTTCCCCTCTCGTTATCTGAATTTGGCCTTTTCTGATGTCTTGCCACCTGTCTCCTGACTTTTAGGATCAGACCAGAAGCTCCTGTCTTTCCTTTGTAGTCCCTCCAGTGGATACTTTTTCTGGAAGTGAGGCTGGAGGCTGGAGTGGGAATGAAGAGAGGGATGGAGGGAGAAATCATCAAATGGGCTCGGTAACGTATTTCCCTTTAAGCAGTCGTGTTTCCTAGCCCATGTTTGCTGTTGCCCCAGCTGTGGATACTATCTCCTTGGAGGCTCTGCAAAGGCATACGAATCTCCAGGGAGGTGTGGAGGATGGAAGGAGAAGAGTCATTTAGCATCTCTGCAACATCCTCATCTACTGTAATTGCTTCCTTTAACCTCTGACAGTCTATCGGCCCCATGTTTTCCTGACGGATTTTTGACACACTCAGCCCTATTGTTTGTTTTTATACCTTTACTGATTTGCTCTTCAGAACCCCTTTAGGCTTTGCTTAATTAGCCTCACACTGATTTTTAGCATTTGCTTCCGTTCAGTGTCACTCACTGCTGTTTGGTCCTGCCTTCCCTGCGCAAGGCTGAATCGAGCAGCGCTGGGGCTGTTATTATGCAGCGCCTCAGCCTCTATTACTTTACGAATTCGCTCCCATGTGCCACTTAAAACTAAGTCAAGAATGGCCTCCTCACTTCTTCCCACTCCTCTCCTTGCTCCAAGCGAGCCATCGCAGGGAGCGGCGCGTCGAGCGTGGAGATGCTCTGAGCTGTGTCCCGCTGCGCCGCGTTTGCACGTGGGTGGTTCGAGTCCCTCACTATCATCCGCTCTTATCGCACCTTTGCCGGCGTCTCGTGCCATTTTGATCTCTCTCATCAAAGACGTGAGCCTGGCACTTCCCCGCAGCCGTCTGGGAGGGGAGATAGAGCCTTGGGGGGATGCAATTGCATCTGGGTGTTTGACTGCTGCTCCTTGCAGCTCGCTCAAGCCGTCCTGCAGAGCTTGCAGCCAGATGTTGTGGTATTTCTTTGACTTCCATAATGCCTTTTATGTCAAGATCAAGGTCCAGACACTTCATCTACGTTTGCGTAGTGCCTGGGCATTTGTAATGCTTGTTCCAGAGCAGTGCAGGCTTTTATCAAACTCATCAACCTGCAACCAAGCTGATTTTACAGAAATATTCTGTACAGAAATATCTTGTCCTTGATTTGCTTCCGTTCAGGCCTTGGTGGTTACTCCCGAGTCACGTTGCTGTGAGTCAGATCCCGGCTCTGCTGGGTGTCAGGAGCCAGAACCCGATGGCCGTGCTTGGGGATTCCTCCCAGAACTTGAGTTTCCTACATTTAGGGACTATCTCATTCAAACCGATTTCCGTCAAGGCAGGATTTATTCGTGGCTGAACTGCAGCCAGCCCAGAGCAGCAGAGCAACTTCTAGACTTCACACTTTATTCAGAGTGCAAAGTCTTAGAATTACCTGTATTGTGGTCTGGCTACATTCAACATTTTTACCAAAAGCCTAGCAGAAAAAACCCAGAAATGACCCTGATGCACCGTGGAGATGACAAAGGGCTTGGAGGGTGGGGCTGGAGATTTGCTAAGCTGGAACTCAACGGATGCTTTGGTAAGGCTCAAAGTAGCCTCAGCTGTTGAGGAACAAGTGGTGGATGGTGCTGTTCTGAGGTGCAGTGACCAGAGAAGACTTGGAGGTCACTGGAGTATCAGATAACCTTTATCTACTTTAACTATTGAATTTCTAAGAGCATTAAGGGCTCAGTTAGCTATGGTACCTAAGTGTCTCAGCAAAGAATCCTGCTCTGTTAACAGGCCTTCCAGTCTGGAGGACAGCAGTACCTGGAGCAGGATCCAGTGGCTGGAAGCCGGTAGAGGATTCGGAATAAGGTCCTGACCATTGGAGTTACTTCCTGAGGCTGATTAACCCGCTCAGGTAATTTTAAAATTACGAACTTTTCCCACAGTCCATTCACGTTCAGCAGGAATTCAGAGAGGTGTCGTGGCTGCTCTCCACAGGCTGATGGCCAAAGTCCAAATGGCCCTTTCTAATCTGCTCTGTGCGGGCTCAGTGACATTTATTGGCTCCTGGCTCGTGGCCGCAGCTCCGAGCTGGCTCCAAACCCTGGCAGTTTGGGCTGCGCAGGCGGCTTTTCCACGTGCTGGTGGGACAGGTACAGCAGAGCTCTGAGATCCCCCCCGGGTCCCCCTTGCAGTTTGAACAGTGGGATTCTGTAGCTTTGGTGTAGGAAATGCTGCAAACAATGTAGGATTTTATTTTTGCAAAGGAATGGAATTCTCCCCAATTAATGATGTATTGAGCATAAATGTGCGTGATGTCAAAACAATGCATTTAAATAGCTACAAACAAAACAATACAAAATGCCAGTCAAAAAGAAAATGTTCTTTGAAAAGCTGGCATAAAAATTAACAGAAATAGACAAATGCAACAGAGCTTTCTCTTTGGTAACTCTCAACCTTCAGAGCATAATTCAAAAGCTCAGTTATAGGAAGATAGTATCAGCCCCAGAACTAGTTAGTCACCTGAGCAGGTAATAAGTGAGATAAATTGTTAGTTAAAATGGTTTAATCCATGAAACATTGACATTTTATAGATCCAGCTTTACAATCCTCAGCTACTGAAAATGAGATTTTTGTTATGATGTGGAAATGCCTTGAACAACTGGGCAGAATTTGAGGCTGGAGAAGCTGGTTCTGTTTGGGGGAGAAAATGACTTTTAGACACCATAAATGACAATCTACAAAGCATCAGGTGAAAGACCTTACAGGGGGAGAAGTAACTTTTGATTTATTCTGGAGTAATACACAGAACCTGGATCAATATAGCACTATCAAAGATACGCTTTTTTTTAAATACTGACTGTAATGTACTCAAATTCAACATCCTTGTGAGGGGAAAGAGCCAAAAAAGTTGACTGTAGCAGCAGGAATTGGAGTAAGTGTTTAAATGACATAAAAAGAGGAAGCCAGATAAAAGGAAATTAAAGTGAGGAGCTAAAGGAGTAAAATCCTTGGCTCTGCCCTGGAGAATATTTAGAGCTGCCGTGCAAAGTTCTTGAGCCAATAGTCCTTGTTCTCTGCTGTTGCAGATGATGACCATGGCGTGGTCTTGGGGGCGAGTGGCAGGTTGGGGGGGACGTCTGCAGGAGTGGGGGGACAACATCCGTGTGCTCCGTGGCGAGAGACCAGGAGATGCTCAGGGGACTCGGGGCCGAGGTGCAGCTGGGCTTCGACAGTGAAGAAAGAGCCTTTGCAGAGCTGCAGGAGGGACTCAAACCTCTCAGAAGCCAGGAAGCCACCCAAAGTTGCTGCATTGAAGCTGAAGGGAAGATTCACTCTACAGGGACACCCATCTGAGCGTCCCGTTTCAAGAGGGATTTTGTTCTCATTTCTATTCTGACACTTTATATGTTTAGAGGTTAAAAGTCCTTTTACGAGGCCAATTTTCAGGAAGACATCCAGGCAGCTCTGTCCCAAGGTGTGCACATCAGGAGCAGGGAGGACACATGAGGAAAGCGGAGATGTCCTGCAGAAGCAAATGATTTCCTTGTGTCCCTGCTCCCTGCAGCAGCGTCCAGGAAGGTTCCTTAATTTGCTGTGCCGGAGGAGATGTGGCTGAGGTACTCCCTCACCCTGATGTGTCGGTGAAGGGGTTTTGGAGCAAATCAGTGGATTGCCCAGGCCAAGTGCAGTCACCCAACGGTGCCAGAGGAGCACAGCAGTGAAGCTCTTCAGCCACTAATGGGCTTTAATGCTTGCACCAGTCTTGGAGGCATGTGGGAGCGTGGTGTCAACGAGCAAAAGGAGTCCTGGACTGATTTAGGAGCAAGAGTTTGTGTCCAAACAGCCTCAAATTATTACAAACACCAATGTTGAACAACCTTATTAGATGCTGCAATGAAACAGTATATTGGGGAGAAGTTTTATTTGGCTCTTAGGGAAGGAAGTCAAGGATCAGAAGCATTTCCACGCTCTCTGAAGGCACGAGCGAGCTGGTGGGCCAGAGTGATGTACAGGTAATACACCTGTACTTGGGGGTTCACATCCTTTGAGTGAGTTCCTGCACCAGTGACCTGCAAGAAAACTAACATTCCAAGGGGTAAAGGGGCAGGCCTGAAGATTCATAACTGTTTACAGGAGAATCGAGCCCGTTTCCACAGCGGGTGCTGGTGGCAGCACACAGAGGTCCGTGCTGGTATTCACACCCATCAGTGCGTTCCTAGAGGATGCAGAGAAGACTGTGAACAGTGAGCTGGAAAATTTGTAGGGGAAAAAAAATGATTCAGCAGAGCCAAATCTAGGGCTGAAGGCAAGAAGCTGAAGAGGGTTCCATGATGCTCATGCATAAAATGGCAGATTACATTCAATTGAAATAGAGGCGAAGCTGAATTCAGAGGAAAGGGTGGTGTGTGCAGGGTGTCGATAGTGTTTGTCGCAGCTGGCAGCGGAGCCGACGGGAGGAGGTGTGGGAATTCTGGCAAGGAGGCCAGAGCTGGCTGCTCTGTAAAGGAGGGTTTACAGGGCAGTGCCCAGCTCGGGGTGGGGTGAATGGAAGGGAGGAAAGCAGCCATCTGTGAGAGAGGGAGAGGAAATGTTTTGCCATTTCCCACTGCATGAGAAGTGGGCGCGTGGATGGATGCGATCCCTTCGCATCTCTTAATGAATCCCCCTTCACGTGCAGCAGAGTTTGTTCAAAATGGGATTAGACGAGTTCACGGTAAAAATCGCAGTCCAGAAAGTTCAGTCCAGGATGGAAACTTCGGTATTTCCGGTGATGAGTGAGTCAGAACAGCCTGGTGTGTCCTGTCCATGGGTGAAGGACTGGGACAGATTCAGTTACACGAAATCAGTGACGTGACCTCAGGCACAGATGCGATGCAGGAGCTGGTGGAGCAGAGGGGACACAGAAAGGTGGCTTGGTAGGTCCCTGTGGAAGGTCTCTCTGCTCAGTGCTTAGAATCATAGAATGGTTTGGGTGGGAAGGGACCTTAAAGACCATCAAGTTCCAACCCCCCTGCCCTGGGCCGGGACACCTCCCACCAGACCAGGTTGCTCCAAGCCCCCTCCAACCTGGCCTTGAACCCCTCCAGGGAT
Organism: Tringa tobata; assembly: GCA_033628505.1. NCBI lineage: Eukaryota > Metazoa > Chordata > Aves > Charadriiformes > Scolopacidae > Tringa > Tringa tobata. Next base: position 30,589 of record JAHREE010150598.1, read on the forward strand.
GGGGCAGGTACAGCTTCTCTGGGCAACCTGGGCCAGGGTCTCACAGCAAAGAATTTCTTTGTAGTATCTAACCTAAATCTCCCTGCTTTCAATTTGAACCCGTTGTCCCTCGTCCTATGGCTCCCCTCCCTGATCAAGAGTCCCTCCCCATCTCTCCTGTAGCCCCCTTCAGGTACTGGAAGGCTGTTGTAAGGTCTCCCTGGAGCCTTCTCTCCTCCAGGCTGAACAATCACAACTCTCTCGGCCTGTCCTCCTAGCATAGGGACTCCAGCCCTCTGACCATTTTCATGGCCCTCCACTGGCCCTGCTTCAACAGGTCCGTGTCCTTCCTGTGCTGAGGACTCCAGAGGTGGACACGGTGCTCTAGGTGGGGTCTCAGTGGAGCAGAGTAGAGGAGCAGAATCTGCTTCCAGCACAGGTGGTCTCTGAAGCTCTCTCTCTTTGGGATCGCTGATAATGCTGGTTGCTCTGCCAGCTTTTCCATGTTTCGCAGCTTCTCTTGGCTCTGGCTCCTGAAGGGGATGGTGGCATTTCCTACATGAGTAGGAAATCTCTCCTGGAGTGTGAGGGCAGGAGCCCTTTGCTGTGCCTGGGCTCACAGTTGTAGGCTGGTGACAAAGGGGTAGATAACAGGAATTTGACGTTTTTTTCCTGAATGACTGAATCTGTGACACAAGACAAACGTCAAGCCACTGAACAGGCAAATCTATATCTCAGTTCTGCTTTCCTGTGAAATGAGATGGGTTTTTTACATGCCAGCTCTGGTTGTTGTAACATCTTCTGCATGGTTAAAGCAGCTACGTCCCCAGCAGCTTGGTTCCATAGGGTCCTCAGCAACCTTGCCAGAAAATAAGATGTCAGAGAGCTATCTGGGGACAAACGTTCTCAAACTTCTCCACTTTTATGGGTTTAAATGACCAGCTGCCCCGGTCCTAGTGATGCTGGTGGCCACGCTGATGCCTCAGCCGGGTGCGGAGCTCAGTCCCAGCTCTGGGCTCTTGACCCAAGGTTGCCTCCTGCCCAAGTCATATGCTGGAGCTCTGGAAACAGTAGGTTGTGGCAGATCACTTGTGAGCACGATTAATGCCTGCCAGTCCTGCCCTACAGAAAATAAGTTCTGCCCTGCAAATCTGAGTGGTATCTCTTGGCCAGATTACAAACTTGGCTGTTGAAAATCTATAAATGTATTAATGCTTTATGTTAAAGCTTCTGTAGGGTATTTGAGTTCCTTTGCTGCACAGTCTGATTACAGAGTTGTCCTCAGTCACACAGCACAGGAGAAAGTTATGCAGTGGATTAAAATTCAGGTATATTCTAGGTCGCCAAGAGCCTTTGGAAATGGGGGAGTGGATTGGCAGGTTCTAAATGAAGACATGAACACAACAGATATGTTTGAAACCTGGGCAAGGTGGGCAGTCCCTGGAGCACCACAACAAGCCAAGGGATTACAGAGGGCTGTAAACTGAAGGAAGTGGGCAGGCTAACCATCCCAGTAAAAAACAGAGACACCTTGTGGGAAGAAAGGCCCATTTTAGATATAAATGTGATGGAACTACGTCCTTGTGTCAGCGGCGCATCCCTGATCTCCTGCCCGAGTGGGACGCTGAGAGAATCTGAGAAACAGGTAAAGAAGGAGAGAGGAGATTTTCTTCAAATATATCAGAAACAGGAAGTGTGCCAAGGAGTTGACAGGACCAGCACATGATCAGAGTATAAAAGGAGCAATTAGAAAAGACAAGCCCATTGCAGAGAAGCTGAAGCAATTATTTATGTTATTGTTGATTGTAGAAGAAAACATGGAGATTCCCATGCTGTAATTAACCTTCATGGGGACTCATCAGAGGATATGTTCAAAACTGAAAAGCCTGGAGCAGAGATTATGGATCCAATTGATGAAATGGACAGTGATAAAACATCCAGTCTGGTTGTCTTTCTTCAGAGTTCTTAAGAAAGCCAAGAATGAGTCTGCTGAATTAGAAATGGTGGTGTGTAAGTACTTTCTCAAACCGTCTTTGCATCTAAAGGCTGAGGTATGGAAAATTTGAAAAAGAGCTCCAGAAAAGATCTGGTTGTTTTTTGTTTACTCCATAATACCATATATACCACAGATTGGTGTTTGTAGGCAAAGGGATGTACATGATTCACGGGGGAAGAGGCAGTGGAGTTCTCTGGTGCAGGACAGCTACTGCTGCCTCATTTTAATGCCCTAATTATCAATGACCACAAGTGTTGGTGTGGGAGGAGAAAGAGGGTGCAAAATACCAGCTGTGCAGAGAATTAACCATGGGGATGCTGTGAAGGCTTCTCTGTCATTTAGGGCATTCGTGCCCAAAAGATGTGTGGCCTTTCCTCTGGGAGGGGTGGGCTGTGTTTGGGGAATCCCTGGGCTAAATGATGAGCTTGGTCCTTTGGAGCTGTGTTATCCAGGAGCACATCAATAACTCTTGCTGGTGGTCCCAATTTTATCATTAATGCAGGCTTTACGTAGCAGATACCCAGCTGTACTGAAATTGGTGGAATTAGGATGGTTCTCTCATCCTTAGCCTTGGGTTGATCTCATCCTTGGACATCAGGAATTGCTCTCCAAGAGCGATAAATGCCAAGCTGTTTGCAGAGAAGACATTTATTGGAACCGAAATGCTCTCTTCTCTCTCCTCTCTTCTCTCTCTCATCCTTCCTCTCTCCTCCTTTCAGCTCACATTTTCACAAAATTCTGCTCTGGCCACAGATAACGTGTGTGAAATTCAAACGCAAAGAATTTTTTTGGGAAATATAGGCTGTGAAATTGGGCTTATAAATGAGCGCAAACTACACCCTTAACTGTGGAGTCCTTAGCCTGGCTTAGAAGGCTGCTAATCCCCATCTGCCATAGAGGTAAATGGCCTGAGGAGACTTGGACTGTTCCCATTACAGCTGGGTTTTGTGCTTCCATGTGTGGTAGTGCTGAAATAATTTGCTTCTCCTGTAATTAATTACTCTTGAGTCTACCCAACATGTCTTATCTGCTCCTTCATATGAAAAATCCTCCTTGTCCTTGACTACCCCAGGTCTCTCTGGAAACTTCTGGGCTCTCCTGGAAGTCCTAGGTCCAGGTCCTAGGTCCAGGCTGGTAGACTTTACCCTGGGCAACAAGGAGCTTTTCTCTTTAGCCTGTGCTTGCTCAACCCTGAGCTCAGGAAGCTGGAGACCTGCAGGGCAGGGGGCTGCATTGGGAGCATGCTCCATTTTCAGGTGGTTTCGCTGTTCTCTACTCCAGTGTACAGCTCCTTTGAGAGGTCTCTGCTCCAGGAGGCAGCACAGCCGGTTGTACCAACCGTTCCTCTGCTTAACTCCCTCCAAACTCCCCTGCTTGATGCTGAATTTGGAACTGGCCTGTACAGCTCGGGAAGGAGCCCTGGGAGCCATTGGTGGCTCTGAGACCATCAGCTCTGTGTGCAGCAGCAGCCAAAAAGCCAACAGCGTGTTGGGCATCCTCACGGAGACACCAGGCATCGCTTTGCAGCTTGTGAAGCTCTAGTCTCTGCATCTCACGTTAGGAAGAGGTGCAGAGAAGCAGCTGAAATGATGAAGGGGATGAAACAACTGCCTCACGATTCTGAAAAGACACAGACTACAGTTTGCAGAGAAGGTGGTAAGAGGGGGAATGTGGCTGAGGTTTATAACATCATGGAGGTGGCGAGTAAGATGAAGGTATTCACCGTGTCGGTCATTCACCAAATCCCACAGCACTAGAACTATGTGCAATTGATGAGTCTAAGAGGAGAGCAGTTTAAAGCAGATAAAAGGAAGTTTGTCGTTACACAGCAGGAGGAGAAAGTGAGGGACTTGCTGCTGGAGGAGGTGGAGGAAAGACAGCCATGGCAGGGTCAGAAAGGGATCTGAAAACTTCAGAGGCAACAGGTCCATCAGCAGGGACTGAAGGCAGCAGGCAGGGACATCTCCTCTACCATCCCTGATACAGTGGCTGCAGATGCTGGGGAAGGGCAAGGAGGATGCCTGTGGAGAGGCCAGGCTGGTGTGATCCTTTTGGTCCTGCCAGAGACAGCCTGAGGGTGTCGGACATCTCCAGTGTGCGCGGGGAGAACCAAGGTTGGAGCCGTATCAGCCACAAGGTCTGTCACAGCTGCTCAGTTTATTTTGCTCTCAGAGCACGGGGCTTGTGAGCAATGTGGTGGCAGCCTGAGGAAGGGGATCTCGGCAGCACTGCGCGGGGAAACCACTTCTCCTTTCCTACCAAAGAGCTTGCAGGTATTTCTGTTGTGGGACTGCTCAGCCACTCTCACAGAAGAAAAGCAAGATTTGTTTGAAATACTGTGCTTTTAACAAAATACATCGCTGACCCCAAGATGAGGATAAGCTGTTTTCTTGTAGGAGCAGACACAGTTGGAAAGCTAGAACCAAAATATTTATCAGTGACTAAAACTTTGGACTCTTGCTTTTTGAAAGTTGATTTTAAAGCCACCTTTTTAGATGTTAAACCTCTGTGGGAAAACAAAATCGTTTGGGAGAGCTACAGCAGTTTTCTGTGCCGTGTTTCAGTGCAAGCTGCTCCGTGCTGGAGGGAAAGCCTTCCCGGTGAGCAGCGTCCTCGCTCCAGCCTCCCGGGCCCTCGCAGCACCGAGGGGGATTTGGCCCTTACCCAGAGCTGAAATCAGCCCCGTAGGCAGCGAGTGTGCGTTTGAGTGGGATGTTCTCTGACTCCCACGTTTCGCTTTTCACTCTGGATAAATTCACGCTGCAAAATTTTGCTTGAGTAGGTTTGCCAACCACGTCCTGGATGCCAGGCCATTACCCACCGTCTTGCCCCACGTGCACATCAACAGCCAGCAAGAAAATGTCTTTTCACCCCAGTTTACGGTGTTTGAGATGCTTCTCCGCTGTGCCAGCAGCAGCTCCCTGCTGCCTGCCTCCGGGACTTTGCTGGAATAACCCATCACTCCTCTGTGAGCGTTGCGACGGAGGGAGACTGAAAGTGAAGAGAAAGGACACAGAGAGGAGGAAGTACTTGAGAAACGGTATTTACTTTGAAGATTTTACTGCTTTTTGATGTCTCCCTGCAAGCGGGGGTCTCTGCCCCTCCTGCCCTGCAGACGTGCTCTCCTCAGAAGCTGGCACAAGTGGGTTTGTGGTCATGAGGTGACGTCACCTCAGAAATTACTCCTACTGCAAAATCACTATTTTTTGCCACTTATTTTAATCTGTGCCAGTTCCCCACAGGGGAGTGTCGTTGTGGCCTGTCCACCATTGATCACAGGGCGGTGCAGGAGCAACTCTCATTCCCAGCACTGGCTTTTCTGGCCTTGGATATTTGCCCGGCGCAAGCACGGGTGCCCACAGCATTTGCTCACTCTCCATCTTTGTCCTTATTACTGTTGCTGGCTGCAGGTCTTCTACCTGGGAAGACGCTCTCTGAAGCACAGGGTATGAATCAGCCTTTGGGGAGGGCTGTCCCGGGCAGAGGGCGAGGGTTGCGGGATCTGGGGGAGGCTGGACTCTCTTGGGTCATCCTCTGACTCTGCCAAGTTTGAGAGCTTTTATTCCATATCGTGGTCCCTGCAGTCTACGTGGCTGATGGCAGCAAGTTTGGTCATTGTTAATGTTGCTGCTGTCACTACCTGAGCTATGTATAACTTGTGTTTTAAATGGTATCTTGTACCTGCTGCATTCCGCGTTGAACTGCAAATCGGGGATTGTGCAACAGCGAGGGAGTGAGGGCACGCGCGTGTGGATGTGTGTGCCCGTGTGTGTGGATGTGTGTGCCCACGCGCTCCGCAGAAACCCGCGGTGCAAACGGGGTGCAGAAACCTGGGGTGTGCAGGTGCCCTCTGTGTGGGAGGGAGCAAGAGGGAGCACCTTCGATCGCCTCGTTAGGGGGGCTGCACGGGCAGCCTTTCTTTGGGAAGTTACACAAGGAGAGTTTGGGTGCTGCTGAAGTGCTCGGCTGACTGGTTTGTCCTGACAGAAGTCCCTGCGCGTTCTCCCATTGCAAGAGCTCTAAGGAGCCACCTGGGAACTGGGGACGCAGCGCAGAGCTGGATGGAGTGTGTGGACTTGCTGTTGACTCTGGTGATGGTGAAAAGACAGGGCTCCCGTTTGCATATTAATCCTTGCAGTGCCAGCCCAGCAGTGAGAGCTCCTGGGGATGGACCCTTCTGCTCGAGATCAGACCTCGGGAGGTCATCTGGCCCGTGGCTACGGCCATGTCAGGGTGTTTTCATCAAAGACTGTTTTTACTCAATACCCATCTCCAGAGCTCCTGAGGCTTCAGACGAGTGCCCCTCTCCCTGAAGGACGCCCAGTAACTGCTTTTCTTTCCTAAACTGTCATCTCTGCGCTGTCCGAAATCCAGCCGTTGCTGCTGAACACATCAAGGACAAAGGCAGAGTTATGAATCCACTCTAGCACAGAGATAAGACTCAGTATAATTAGAAAGTTTTTATGTGGGGAAATGAATCAAAGCTTCTTCTACTCCTGGGACATTTTAACTCTTCACAGCTTCTATTATTAGTTGTAGAACCATTTTTTTCTCAGTTTCAGGCTGGGAAAACCTGGAATAAGAAAGAAGTCCACACTGACCTGACCCTGCTGAGCTGCTTGACCCCATGGACAAGTGAGTGATGATGGAGTGTGGTGCACATTTGGGGACATCTCTGGGCTGTCACACAGACCACTGGAAAGCAACTGTAAGCCTGCAAAGCAAATATGTCATTTGGCTGTGTGGGTGGCCAGGGCTTTCGGTCCTGGTAAGCAGCTTACAGCACTTCTGCAGTCAGGGACCAAACTGGGAGCACTGGCTTTATTAGTTTTCCAATAATATTCCTATTGTCTCTATTGCAGAAGGCCAGGGGGCTTGCATTGACCAGAAAGCGTGGAATCTCAGGTCTTGTTTGGGCTTCAGGTGGTTTTAGCTGCATTTAACAGTTGCCCGTTGGTCAGTAACTATTGCCCAACTCGTAGATTGAGCTCTGTGAACATGCACGAGCCCAGGCTTTGCTGCGTAGCAAACAACAGCCCTTTATGTTCAGTGGAGCTGGAGGAGGCTACTGGGCAACTTCCAAACTTCAGCTGGGAACCAGCAAGAAGGCAGTGTTAGTAAAACACATGAAAATGGATCCAAGCCTGCACAAGACTGAGGGGGAAGAAATCACTGCCGTGAATGGCAGACTCTTCTTGGCAATGACTTCAGGGTGCTGATGACTTGTCATAACCCTGCTCTGCTTGAGGAACCTGACCTTTCTCCAGCGTGGGGTTACCAGTGTCAAATTGTGCCTGACCATTTTGATTGCCTCGTGTGAGGAGACAACAGATGAGAGCAATGGGTATTGCGTACCTTGGCTTTAGCAAGGTGTTTAACCCTGAGAGGGTTAAGACAAGAACTGAGATCTTAGGAAAAACCAGGAGTAAGAGAACTTCATCTTTGCTTGTGGCAAACAAACTGTTCTATTCGTGCTCTTGGTTTTCTTCTGAGAACACCTTCTCAGAGCACCCTGTGGTAAGCGAAGGGGGTCTCGCTGGGCAGGACCCAGCTGCAGTAGCAGCGTAAGCACTGAACAAGGTTGGGTGCTGCTGGGTGCCCAAGGATGTCTGGGACCCAGGTTGAAAGGGGAGAATATATCTCCTCGTGCCATAGGGTGCTGTGAGAATTCGTAACCTCCCTGATATTTCCAAGACTTACTTCTCTGGGTGATGAGCACAACAGATAAATGCAGGAGGAAGTAAAGATTCCCTTTTCAGAGCAGGGTTTGATGTCTAGTAAACAAGCCCTGAGGCTGTACAGTGAATGATGAAGATACAAACTGCTCTGAACAGTGCAGGAACGCAGCAGAAAACAGTGTAATGTGTAGCTGTCCAGAAAAGATTGGTTAATCTGTCTGGAAATAAAGATGTGGAGCACAGACAGCACCGTGTCGGTGTGAAATCGGTGAGGGCTGCAGGTGCTGAGCTCCATGGAGGAGCCAGAGCAGGGTGTTCGGGACAGGACGGACAGAGGCCGCTCGGGGAGAACTGGCTGCAGAGTCCTGGCCCCCGGAGCTGGGAATAAGTGGGGTTTGTGAGACAGAGCCTCAGGAGACCCTGCAGCTGCTGAGCACTTTGTTGGCGCTTTGGTGAGGGCACTCAGGAGTGCTGCAGGCCAAGAGAGCAGGCGGGAGCAGCTTCTCCAATCCCAGCTGCAGCCACGGAGTTCTGACACTTGGAATTTTGCAAAGGAATCTGTTGTGCCTGGGATGCAGCAGTGGTGGTTCGGGTGTGATCCTGCCTTGAAAGAAGTCTGGGATGGATGGTCATCCCTTATGTGTTGTATCCAAACCTGGAAAACATGGGAACAAACGCTAATAGTGATGTATGGGCCCAGCCTGGCCCCTGCGATGGAGGTTGTACCCACCTGGGGCTCCGCGGGACCACATGAGACTCTGCGGTGCCCTGGAGCTGACTGGAGAGCACTGACTCTCCTTGGAAAATGCAAATCACCCTCATTCCTACGTTTTGTCAAGTTGTATAAAGATGTTTCAAGTTTAGGCCAGGCCAATGTGCGCGTTGTTCTCTGTGTCTGCTCTGCCCTCCCCACCGCTGTTCCCTTTCTGCTCCAGGGATGAACACAGCACACTGTTGGACCACAAACAGATTGAGTGAGTTTCTTTATTAGTTTGATAAGACCCGTCAGTACACCTGTGCTGATTGACATTAATTAGTTGTTAATCTTTCCTAGTTCTCCCGTATCATCCCTCCCGTGACTCCTGGACACAGGGTCAGATGACAGGACTCCGCCTGCGCAGCTCCACCGCTACCCTGAGCGATGCCGGAGGTTTGTTCCAGCAACAGATGCCGACCATCCAGACACAGGTTATTGTTTATATCAGCTAAATTACCCAGTGACCCCGACCTGCTTCCTGCTGTACCGCCCAGCAGTCCTGCCTATTTACCATTTAGCTCTGAAATTGCAGTAACGAGATTACTCGATATAAAGCAAAGCTCTGCCAGCTTTCGCACTCTCGCTCTCCTCCTCCCGTTCTGCACAGAGGGCTCTCTCCCAGGAGGAGTCAGCAGTGGATTTGCTGCTAGAGATTGCGCTCGCTCTGGCTTTGCCTATATCCTTCAAAGAGAATCACTGCAAGGAAGGAAGAGCTGTTAGTTTAATCAGACTGTTTATCCCTTCAAAGTGAGCAGTTCGCTTGGAATAAGTAGGGGAGCTCAGTGGGCTCAGCTAACGGCAGCTTATCCCAGCAATTTGTGCTTCTGGAGATGGCTTCTCCCTTCTCCTGAGGGTGCAGGGAAGTGGTGTTTGGGAGGTAACGCTTGGTCCCGACACGCAGAGCAGGGGTATAGCTGCGGTCGGTGCAAAAAATGCAGTTAATAGAGGAGCTGTGAGAGCATTTGGGAGAAACATATTAATAGGCTGCACCAAGCAACAAGCATCTGTGGGGCTGACGGCAACGGGGTCCTATGGGTGGGTGCCGTGGGACAAGGGGTCTGGGGCTGGGTCTGAAAGCAGGTGGCCGTGGAGAAGGGCTGGTGGCTCCATCGTGCACAAGGACAGATTACACTCGAATTTACTCTCCCAGCAAGAGATTGTCTGTTCCCACTTGGGAACATGGTGCAAATGGCACTTCTGAGGGAGCAAGGAGAGCTTTTAAAAAAACCTCCGCTGTGTTTAATTCCCAGGATGAGAAACAAACCCTCAAAGCAGGTGTGATGGCAAAATGGGGAGTTTTGCCCCAATTTGGGGCAGAGTGGAGGCCTAACTTGTTGCAAATGTGATGCCTTCACAGGTAGATGTGATTTTTCTGTGCAAACATCAGAGGGTGGGGCTGTGTTCTGCATAAAAGGTGGTTGTAGGATGGGGCTGGTGCTGCGCGGGCGCTGGGGAGTGAGCAGGGCTGTGCGGGGGCGAGCTCCGTGTCCAGCAGCACCACTTCATCCTGCACTGGCAGAGCCCTGGTCAACCCCTCCTCGATTCCTGCCCGCATGAATCTGAGCAAAAATAAAATTGAACCTTTTGGTGGGTGGTGATTTGGCTGCAGCTGGATTTAGCCAGGGTTCCAGAACACAAAAAGGGACTGGGATGCCGCCCTTACGCTGCCCTGGGTGCTGCTGAGGAGTACAGAGACGGCAGATCTCGTTAGACCAGAGGTGTGTAATAGAGCCTGTGCCTTATTTTCCTGCTCTTTGAGCCATAGCCACAGGGAGTGGGGCACAGCTTTCTCTGTACATGTCCTAATGGGTGGATAAAACAGGATTTTAACTCTTACCTGGCTCCAGTTACTTGAGGTCCGTGAGGGAGGTTATTCTATTGCATTAGAGCAGATGGACAGAGTGGCTGGGGACACATCCAGACAAGAGCTGCCATGTGGTAGAGGAGAAAAATGTGGAAATTTGATAATTGAGAATAAGGTTGGGGAAGGCAGTAGCTGCCTCGAGGGAGGCACTTGGTCAGCGTGTCTTCCTGTGCTGATGGAGTCAAGGTGCTGCAGTTGAATAGCTGGTGCTGGCACTTGCACAGGATCTTATACGTTAACCGCACCGTTGTTCTGTTGCAGATGTGAAAAAAGTACCCTCCTGAAACTACACTAGTCGCAGCATGCAGTATGCAGAGTCTGACCCGGCCAGGTAAGGATATGCTACAGCTCACTCTTGCTCGTGACTATTTCGTATCCCCACTGTAGCACCGCCAGTGAACCCCATTTATATTATGCTGGGACTTTATTAGGTGTTGCACAAGAAACAAAAATGTTCCTTTTCCCAAAAGCAGCTCAGAGGCTGAGTGTGGCCTTTGGGCTCTGGGCACCTGTAGTCTGTAACATCTTCTCTGTATCTCTTTGGATTTCGTGCAATTTGCATTATACAGATCATTAACACAAATGTGTTGATCAAATCTCTGTGACTAACTAGAAATTGAGATTTTATTCCTCCCTTCCCTCCAGTAAGAGGCAATAGACCCCATGCCTAAAGCTTATTAGGGATCCGGATTGTGCCTGTATAACCCTTGGTGAGTTCCTGAAGAGTGTGTGTGTTGATGATGAACTTCTGATTTATAAACCTCCTATTTACAAATTAATTCTCAAGCACAGACACTTAGGCTGACCTGAGAAGCCAGCACTGAAAAATACCTTCAAGCCCGTTATATTCTTGCTAAATCTACTGCTCTCTCTGGCCTCTGCGTTGGCAAAGAGCTCCATGTAGAAAACATATCAATGGTAAAATTAAAAGGGATAACAGTTTCGTTGCTTATTATCTGAGATTGTTTGCAGTTACTACCGTCCTTTTAACTTGAGGCCCGAGCTAGAAGCCAAGCCAGAGGGCAGGTATTTACCTCTGATCCTGGTGCCACCACCTTCCTTGCTTAATGTCTTGTTGTGTGGTTGTGGCAGAAACGGGGCACGTGCCCCGGCAGGGATGGCTTGTGAGCGCCGGGTGCAGCTCCTGGGCCAGACTCTGGAGGGGGTTGAGCTTTGCTGGTGGCTCTTGGATTTGTGATTCTTCTGCCATCAACCAACATCTTTTGAAGACCATAGCAGGAACCTGGGCAGGGGATGGTGTGCGATCTAGCGCCTGCTCTTGCCAGCGGTGATGCCCTTGTGTTTTCTTTGCTGTGCCTGGGCTAGCTGAGAAGTCGGGACAGGGTCTTATCTGGGTAAGCACCAGGCCCTTCGTTGATGTCTCCATGTGAATTACCCACCGCCTGCAGTCTCAGGATCCTGGAGATTCATCTGGCTGTATTCCCTGGCACCTTGACTTTCAGGAGAATAAATTTACTCTGGTGCCTGCAACTGCATTAATTACTGAGCGTGTCTGGAGGAGCTTGAGTGAGCTGACCGCTTTTTCCCTGAGGCCATCTGGGAACCAGAAAAAAGTCCCTGTGACCTGAAAATCTGGATCCCCTAGGAGCATGCCTAATCACAGCAAGAGGAAGACGAGATACTTGAGCGCAATGTCCCAGAGCTTTGAATATCTATCCAGGAAATGGTATACCCGCCGGCCTCTTTCTGCCTGCAGGAGATATGGACACCCGTCTGGCACTGCATCACCCCATGTCAACGTACCTGCAGGTAACTGCGCGGCTTTTTCAATCCCTGCTCAAAACGTGCCTGGCCAGACATGGGTGCTGTTGGGCTGACCACATGCAAACGCTCCAGCATCAACCCAAGCCCTGCGTACTGATGTGAACATCTGGAGCAACCCCTGGCTGGCTTTGCTAGATGACACTGCAGGGCTGTCGCAACTGTTTTCTCCTGTAGAGCTCAGAGCCTGCAAGACAAGAGGTACCTGGTTGCACTGCTGGAAGCAGCATCATGTTCTCACAGGCCCCTGCAACTCACTGCTTGGAAAGCTGACACTGGAAGATCCTTCAAAGCTACCCTGGTAGCTCCCAGTAACCTGGAGTGGGATGTTACTTTGAGCAACACGGTCTAGTGGGAGGTGTCCCTGCCCAGGGCAGGGGGGTGGGATTGGGTGGTCTTTAAGGTCCATTTTCTGGTTGCAGAGCAGACACTCGCTTCATTTGAATCTCTCTTCAGACCTTGCCAACTGGAGCTCCAGGGTTTGGTTTGGCTACCTTAATACCGATCTCTAAGTACTATCTTAGATTCCCCAGGCTGCTCCACCTGGAGACATGAGTCTCCCATAGACCCTGTGTTTGATCTCCCAGCACTGTGTGTGTGTCTGGGATGTCTAAAGCAGCACTATGAGTCAAATCTACGCAGCTGAATCCCAGTTCCATTGACTGTGGTAGGAAGCTGTACATCCTGCAGCCTTGTAGGCATCCAAATTTCAGCTGAACCCCTCAATTGGCTCTCCCTGGCCGAACGTCATCTCTGTTTCTAAGTGGAGTCTGAGGTGGCAGCTGAGGTGGTGGTGCTGGCACTGGGTATAGAATCATAGAATCATAGAATGGTTAGAGTTGGAAGGGAGCTTAAAGATCATTGAATTCCAACCCCCCTGCCCTGGGCAGGGACACCTCCCACCAGCCCAGGTTGCTCAAAGCCCCATCCAGCCTGGCCTTGAACCCCTCCAGGGATGGAGCAGCCACAGCTTCCCTGGGCAACCTGTTACAGTGTCTCACCACCCTCACAGTGAAGAATTTCTTTCTGGTATCTAATCTAAATCTCTTCTCTTCCAGTTTAAAACCGTTGTCCCTTGTCCTGTCACTGCTCTTCCTGGCAAAGAGTCCCTCCCCAGCTCTCCTTTAGATCCCTTCAGGTGCTGGTAGGCTGTTATAAGGTCTCCCCGGAGCTTATATCCGTGATTAGATAAGATGAATCTTGCAGGTGGATTTAGGGTTGTGTCCGTTATACTAGTTAGCATCCTCAGAGAGCTGTGTTTCGCAGGATGCTTGGGAGACCTCCTGGTGGTGGCATGTTTTCAGTGCAGATTGAGACCTGCGGGTTGTGCTTTCAGCCCATTTTATAGGGGTGATGTTGATTTTACCACTGGAGTTTCACGATCATAATGTCATATGGGACGAAATAAAATCCTCTTCACATTTAATTATCATTAAATTATTAATTTACCTTTATCACCCAGATTTATCATTCCACCAAGATAACAGGTTATGCTGATAAAGTCTGTTTTCTGTGAACTCCTGTAGAACAGTCAGCTATTCCCTCTCCGACTGACAGGCCTGTAATTACCCAAATCTTCTCATTTACCTTTCTAAATATTGGCGCAGAATTACCTTTCTTCCCATCTGCTGGACCTCCTGGCTCTGTTTTCACTTCCACCCATAGATCTGCCTTGGCTGACTCTCACCTGACTCTCATACTAGCAGACCCAGGCAGTCTGCACAAGTTTTTGCCTTCGGTGAGGACAGGAACTCTCAGTTATCTCCAAGATTTCTTCCCGCAAGGGAGTCCCATTTCTGCCCATCCTGAAAGGTGGGAAGCCACCCCTGGGTTTGTTCTTCCTTCTCTATGAAGCAAGGTGTGACCTCCTTACTGAGAGCAATATTTGCAGGGAAATCTGGGTCACTAGATCAGTCTAATGGGAACTTGCAATAATTTTGTATCTTTTGTGGAGGAGAAAAACGGGTCTTTGGTCTCACAATAATCTTGCGGAGGCTGAGAAGTTTTCCAGCGTTCCACACAGATAGAATGTGGTGTCCATCCGTGCTGATGATGTGATGCTCCCTGGCTGGTGCTCACACATCAGCCCTTCTGGCAAGCCTAGCTCAGTTTCTCTTGTGCATCACACGTGGCCACTCCTCATGTTTTGGTCTGTTTAGTTCCTTGACTGTTTTCTCAGTTCTAGTCTTCTGGGGAAGCAAGAAGTCTGGAGTCGGGAACTTGGGAATCCAGCTGACAGTCCCAGGCTCTCTTTTTTTCTCCCTGCAAGTTTCGTAAACCCTCTGCTAGGGTATATAAGCAAACCCAGGTCTGCGCCCAAGTCCCAGCCCACGTGTGTTTTTGGCTGCTGGCTCTTCTCACCTCATTTATCGTGTGAGTGATCCTCTCACCTGCTTCTTTCCCAAGGAGCTCCACAGAGATCTGCTGCTGAACAGAGACCCTCTCTGTGCCTGGCACTGCTGGGCGTGCAACCAAGGAATTAGAGCAACACAAATGGCAAGTTTAACCAACTAATTACCCTACAGTATACAGTAAATAAAATAAATGGCTTTAGACCCCTCTCAAAACCTCTGCTGTCTTCCCGACAACAGGGTCACAGTGTTTAAACGCTGTGCGCACAAGCATTAGGCAGCACCGGGGAACTGGAAACCACAAATACTTTCTTCTCGGGCAAACGTGATAAATGTGTATTTACATAAAAATGGAATCAGGAAAAGCTAACAAGTGTTAAATACCAACTCTGGAGGCTCTGATATGAAGGGAAGCACAGAGTATCAGGAACAGATGGATTTGAAAGCTTGCAGAAAGACTCATCAGAGCAGTTCCAGCTGCCTGAACTCATATATAAAGCAAAAAGGAAGAGGTGGCCAGAAAACATCACCAGCCTTAACACATAGGCTGGGATTTTACCTGATGTGCTTCTGCAGCGTCTAGAAGGTATTAGCAGCTATTTGACAAATGGGGTCTGGGTGATAGTGGATATTTGGATTTACAAAAAGTATGGGAAAAGCCCTTCTATGACAGCTCTGAAGGAAATTTAGCGGTCATAGATTAAGGGGAGAGTACTTGCAAGGACTAATAGCACGTTAAAGGATGGGGACCAAAAACTAGAACGAGTATTTGGTTTTCATGGGGAAGATTAAGTGTCGAGTGGTGTGAAGATCTGTGCTGGAGCTGGCAGTGCTCAACGTATTCACAAGAAAAGAAGATAATTGTGAATGTCAGTATTTTTCACTGGTACAGTGTTGTTTAGGATAGTCAAATCTAAAGCGGTCTGTGCAGCTCCCGTGTCCTTGAGCTGCATCCTGAGCTCTGAAAGAGATCCTGCACGTTTTATGGCTGTTTGTTGTTCTTGGCCTCACTTGATGCCCTGGCATCCAGCGCCCCAAATTTAGCATCACAGGACAAAAAGCCACTGCAAGGAGATCTGTAAGGAGACAAGAAGCTGTAGGAAACCGAGTCCTCACCACATGTATTGGGCTCTACCAGGGCTCCTCGTGTTTGCCCTGGAGAAAATTTGCCAGGACCAATATTCAGCAGTGGCTGCAGAATTGGCTTAGGATGTCTTTAAATACACTGATATGCACCAGATACTCTTTTTTCTTTTTTTTTTTAATATCTTTAAGGGTATTTAAGTTTGTGCTGAGGGCAGGATTCAGCACCTGGGGCCACTGGTCTGTGAACAGACCCAGAGCTGGCCCTGTAGCCTTGGACATGCCCCCTGCACTGCCACCATAACCATAAATACTTACAATTCTCTCTGGGGCACAGAGTCACTTTTTTTCTATTGCATTTCATATTTAATACACCTTAAAGGCTAGCAAGTATGTCAGCACCTTAATACTGCAATGCACTGTAGGGCCAAATGTGATGCACAGATACCACGAATGACAATTGGACTGCATCCCAGTCCCCCCATCCTGCACCTCTTCCCTCTGTTTTAGGGAATTCATTCCCAAGATCTTAAAGATGAAGATCTTATGCTCTTCTTTGTGATATTGAAAGAGGCACAAGAAGGTCTTTGAAATGGGTTGCAAGCTTAATGCTTAGGAGAAATGCTTAATTTGAACTCTCTAACATGTTCTTGATCAGATAAACAATGAAGGGCTGCACCTAGAGGGGACACAAGTGTGTGACCAAAAGTTTGAGAAAGCTTTAAAAATAAAAAAAAAAATCCTCAAAACAGCAAAATAGACAAATTTGAGGAAGAAAAAAAAGTCAAGAAACCACACAAGAGGGTCCCATTCAGTGACATATGAATTTGCCAAAGCTGCAATAAATAGACAGTCAGAGCTGAAGTGTGAAGTGTGGAGGTGTACTCCCGCTTGTAATTATAGAGAAACAAACACACTTTGTCATCCTTGTGGGAGAGAGCATCCTTATGAAATGCCTAGCATCCACCTTGTTGCTGAGATTAATAAGCTGGATATTTACATGTTAATGCAACACATCTTTGCTCAGACCATCATAATGCCATTAAAAATAAGTAAATGCATTCAAATGATTGTTCAAAGAAAAATTACCTAGTAGTGGATAAAAAGAAGCCCTGAAAAAAGACACCCAGCAAAAATGGAGAAGGCAAGAGATGATGGGCACAAACTGCATTCAGGGAAGGTTGAACTAGAAATAAGAAAAAAAAATTCCTGTGCAGGAGAGTGGTCAAGGACCCAGGAGAAGATCATTCCTCCCAAATATTTGTTCAACTCCATCTTATAAGGAAGTTTGTCCATTCTAGCACAGGATGGTTGTATTGGTATGTATCTAACCTTTGTCCATAGAGCTGCTATCAAGCAATTTGTTCCCGAATATGTTTCTGAAATGGGCTTTTCTTACATAGGCTCTGGGCAAGTGTCCTCCCTACATTGCAGCCTCTTTTTTGCAGACTATTCCTTCCAATTTATCAGGGTTATTTTGAATTCTAGTCCTGGCTTCTAAGTTGATCCAGCTGCAGATTTAATAAGAAAAGACTTTATGCCATCATGAAAGTCAGGTATGAAACACTGAATAACGCTAGGCTTTAGACAGATTTCCTCTTGATATATTTTCCCATTTTGAGCTAAAACTATCTCCCAAGTAGATTTATTTTTTTTCAGTAGTAGATGATTTTGCACTTGTTTTAGAGAAGCTTAACTTAGCTGACTTTCTCTACCTCATCTGTAGGAATGTCATACAAGATGGTGTTAAAAACTGTGTTGAAATCCCTGTACATAGCATCTTCTCTGGGACATCGGAAGGATTCTTGGAGAAAACTGCTGAATGCTCTGGGCCTGCAAGTCCAGAACCCCTCCATAATGAAAGTCATCAAGCGTGGCTAACGCAAGAATTAACTTCCTAATCTGTTGTCTCCTTCCCTTGCGTCACTGAAGGTTTCTCACTTCTGCCACTGGCGCAAATGGGGGTAGCTCCCTTTTGAGTAAAGGCTGTAGCAAAAATAGCCTCGTGCCTCTCGACAGCATTTCTGCCCGGTGAAGTGCCGGAGCACCCCTCGCCATCGCCCTCTGGTACGGGCAGCGCCTCCAGGAGCGGTCGCGGGTGTCTTGAGTTCCTCGATGTTGTGTCTTGTTTGGGGCCCAGACCCTCTGACTTTGTGCTTAATTTCCTCTGCTGTTCTCACCTGTCAATCCCAATAACCGGACCTATTTCTCCTTTCTTTTCACTTCTGTCCTATGCTTGATGTCAATGCAGAGTGTCTAGTTTTGAAAAGCTGGTCTGTTACTAAATTCCTCCTGCTGCTTTCCTCATCAGAAGGGTTTTCAGTTGTTTCTCTAAGTCACCATGAGTTCTCTTTCACATCTGCGTAGATTTCCCTTCCATGGGCTCTTCCTCACCAATTTTACCAGTTTATGAAGCAGCTGGATTTTTTCTTGGTTTTCTTCCCTTTTTGGCCAGAAAGAAATCTAGAAAACCTCCGGCTGTAGGGGTTTTGTTTGTCTGTTTTACCTTTTGGAGAAGAACTGTTCTGCCAATGCAGTCACAAAACTTGCCAAGCAATCAGTGATTTACAGGATCCCTGTCAGGCAATTCTGAGTAGCTAAAATCCCTTGCTGCCACCAAATACTGTTTTTTTGGATGATATCGTGAACGACTCGTTAAAATGACTGGTCTGTTTTCTTTTCCTAGCTGAATTTCTGTATGGCTCTGCTCTAATGGAACCCATTTTTCCGTCTTTAATTCTTATTCAAAGACTATTTCCTCCTGCAGTCTCATACTCGGTGACTGTACCTGTGCTTCTGAGATCCTCCTTGTTTGCCCTTCCTGAACAAGCTATACAGTTGGATATTAATATTCTAGACGTAAGTTATCCCAACAAGCCTGTTATGCCAATTAAATCAGAATTTTGCTTTGTATGAAGAATTTGAGCTCCTCCTGTTTGTTCTGTTTCTGATGTTTGTATACACTGATTTCTAAGACATTAGCTGTGTTGTCCACTATTGACCTTGTCCTCTTATGAACTATAGATGGTTCAAAAGCCATCCTGAAATCAGTATGGTTTCTTGCTTGTCAAAAGGTTGTTTCAGAACATTACTTCTGTGGTGGTTAGAATCCTATTAATTTTCAGCCTATGTTCATGGCAAATTTATATTTATTTATTCTTGTGCCAATTTGTGCTTTGGATTAAATAGGTCTTCTCCTTCCATGGTGTTTACTTCCCTGTCGTATTTATGGCAAGCGTTTCTGCCTCTCCTTAGCCTTCACTTTGTTGCATTGAACAAGTTGAGTTCTGTCATTTCTGATGGACTCCCATTTTTGGGCAGAAATCCTTAGGATCAGTGCCTAAGCATGTGCCTGTTCCTTTCCTCTGCTAAATTGCATTGGGGTGGTGTTACTCCAGACCTGGAGATCAGGCAGCCCTTCTTGTGCAGTAACCTTACTGCCCTTTGTATTGATGGCGCTTCAACGTTAGGCCAGCTACAAATTTCATGCTAATTCCTGCTGGAATCACTCAATGAAATATTAACTCCCAGATGGCTGCTTGTCAGCTGATCCGTTCATTGCCTGATGGTAGCCAGCAGTATCAGGCTCTGGGCATCTCCAGGCAGGGGGTACTTGCTTTGCCATCAGCAGCGGAGCGAGGGCTTCAGGAGATGGGATTGTGGTCGGTGTCTCCGTTTGCTGTGAAAAGGGGAACTGCTGGAGACCACCCTGGGCTGGGGATGGGATGTGGGTCCTGTGCTCATTTGCAGCCCCCTGGAGCAGGAGCTCAGCTCTGTCTGACAGACCCAGCAGGAGCTAGGTCTGTCCCCAGGACAGTGACTTGAGGTGGCAGAAACCAAGAGATAATTCCAGAAAAGGATCCTTTTTAATAAGGCAATTGTAGCTTAAACTGTTAAACTTGTCAGATGCTGAAGGCAAGAAGTCTGGCTTGTCCAAACACAAGTGTTTACTGCTGTTGTCCCAGGGCTGCTCTAACAACCAGGAGGAGTGCTGGAAATTAACAGGCTGAAACCGTGTCAGAAACTAGGCAAAGTGGGTTAGCGTGGCGATGAATGGGAGCCTGCTCTCCTCTCCCGGCAGAGCGCACCTCGGATGGTGCAGGATGGTCCTGTTGCTGTGATGGGCATGATGGACATGCTGGGCTTGGGCTGCACTGCAGCATCCCTTCCTGTCCTCCCCTCTGACGGGACTTGTCCCACAGGCTGTGCCACCACCATGGGCTCTGCCCGGGATGCAGAACACACGGTCATGGGGTATCTCGAGTGGTGTGATGCTCAGGCTCTGCAGCCACGTGGATCTGACCCGCGACTGGTCAACTTTAGGTGAAGCTGCCTATGTGTAGGTGTGCATCTCTGTTGGTGGTAAATGTGATGTCTTGACTTCTTTTACAGTCAATGGAGGCAGAAAAGAGTTTCATCTTGCTCTGGGCACCTCTTATTTGACAGGTGAATTGCTCTGGTTCAAATAAATGTGAAGGCAGAACTGGCCAGAACTTTGTGGTGATCTGTCTTGGTCTGCTCTTGCAGCCATCTTTCTAAAGGAACCAAGAGGTTTTTAAACTCACACAAGCCAGGTTTTATTGTAATATGAGCTAAAATACTTAACAGAGATATCTCAAAGAGACAGATCAGATTGAATAGGAGGAAAAGGGTTTATTTAACTCTCCCCTGTCTACTTGCAGAAAAGATTATTGCCTACAGGCTTGTCTTTAGTTGTCTGACTCTGAGGTGCAGAAAACTCTGCACCGTCTCCTTTGAATCCAGGGACGTTTCTCCTTCTTCCAATAGTGTCTGCTCCCTGCATGCTCCTGTGGTGCAGATGTCCCAGCACCTCCTGCCACATCTGCTGAGCCCAGCCAGCTCTGAATTCCATGTCCAGGATGTGGACATTGCAAGCTCCTTAGACACAGGCTCCTCCGAGTGGAGGCGGGCAGCTGACACAGTCACAGCGATGGTTGAGGCTCTTGTCGTGTATGTGGCTTCAAGCATTTGTGTCCCCTAGGACATGAGCCCAGTGTCCTTGGCTGTGCCCGATGGGAGCACACAGTCTTGTGCTCGGCTCAGCTCCGGGACTGAACATGCCATGGAGATGCTGTCTGGAGAGCGCTGCCATCTCCAAGGTGAGCAGAGACGAGCAGGGGACCTGTTTGGTCCAGAGAGAGCCCGGGAGCTCAGCGTTGCTGGCGTGAGGGCAGCAGTTCTGGTGGTTGGCTGTTTCTCTGTGATGGGCTGAAGCCATGTGTGCTCCTCCCCGATTCCGGGAAGAGGATGGTGCCTTTGCAGCTGTTTGTTCTTGGGAACTGACAGTCCCAGGAAAGCTGCCAAATCTCCGGCTGATGGATGAGCCCCTCTTGGAGCCTGAAAACCTTTCAGACAAACAGAGCGGAGCTCTTTAGGGAGCTGCATGTGGGGATAATTCAGAGTGAAGGGGCAGAATTGAAAACAGGATCACTGTAAAGGGTGGTGGCAAAAATGCCTCTTCATGTGCATGGGGGTCCCCAGAGCTGTGCTGGGAATAGAGTCTGGGAAACTGGGTACAGGGAGAATATGAAAGGAGTTAAGACGCAGTGAAGATGTGAGAGCCCTGACATGATGGGGAAGCAATGTGCCTTAAGAACAGGCATTAAGATGGGCTAATTCAGAATGAAGAGAATGAAATGATTCCTGTCACGGCTGGAGATCTGGGGAACTCCTGGCCACAGTGTGCCACTAAAAAAAGTGACTTGGGAGTTGAACGTCATCTTCTCTGGCGCTGTTTGCGGGTCAGTACTTTCAGCAAACCTGGAGGTACCTTCAGCTGCTTTCTCAGTTGAAAGGCACCTTGAAGGGAAGCCAAATAACCCCAGATGCATCAGGGAATCGTGCCTGCTCGCCTAAGCAGCGTTACTTGCATCCTGGGTTTTCCTGAGGACCATATTGCACTAATGAAATAGCCATAGCAAGATGCCAATGTGTCTCCCCTCTGTCATTTATGCCCTGATGGCCTCAGAGCTGGTGCCCATGTTAGAAGGACAAGTGGAGGAAGGACTGTGCAGCTGATTTGGCTGGGGAGCACAAAAGGGACACTGCTAATGGCACCAGGAGGTCTTTGAGTTGGGGCCATATGGCCCATGTGGGACTGGTGCTGCGTCCCTTCCAGAGAGGAGTCTGAGTCACACAGGAACCCAGTTCTGATGCCAATCTGGTAGGAAAACATGTACATCTAGAGCCCAGCAGAGCGAGCGCAGTGCCCCAGGCACAGCCAGCTCTTGTGTCCTGCCTGGCCGGGGCATGGACTATATCTTGAGTACTTCAGCCCTAGTGTTTCCAGTTCTTGTTTACGTGCTTCCCTATTTAACGAATAGTTCTGCAGCTAATTACTGATGGGACTATTTATAGCAACCTAGTTCTCCCTAATAGGTCTGTTTGCTGCTCCCTGCCTGCACACTCCTTTGATATAAATAGAGAGCCAGGGAGGTTGTAAAGCTGGAAGATACAGTGTGCAATAGGAAATACCAGGGAAAGGAATGGATCCTTCTCGCCCCAGGGTCCTGCTGTCCTCTGCTATGTTACACCGTGGCTGTTGTAGACTCAGCCAAGCCTGTTGTGGAAGGAGTGGCTCTCGGAGCCATGCTGGACCTGACTGTGCCTTGCTATGGGATGGAATCACTGGGGAGACCATCACCTTAGGGCCCTAGCATGGCCAGAAGAGGAGTTTGGACCATTGCCATCAGTGAAACCAAGAGCTGCAGGGATGCATGTGAGTCAGTAGCAACGAGACCTGGGTGGGATGCAGGGAAGCCAGGGTGGGTGGGAGAAGGGAGGCGAGAGGGTGGCACACCTTGGGACATGTCAGGTGAGCAGCAGTGCTGAGACCTGGGCAGTCTCACCTCCCAGGGAGCTCTGTAGCAGCAGGAGACCAAAGCTGAGGACAGGGACAATGGTGAGTATTTCTGCAATCACTTTGCATTTCTCTGGCTATTAAAGCAGCAGCATTTCCTCACGTTGCTTCTGCTTAGCCAGGGGCTGGCTCCCATCACTTGTGCATCCCTTTTGCTATCAAACTGGAATCCAGAGCCATCCAGGGTGGCTCTGCTCCAGGGTGTCTAAAAAGAGATAGGAGCTTTGGTTTCCCAAGTTTTCCTGGTTTTGTAAACAACCAGAAGGAAATACTTGACTTAGCATGGGGGTTAGTTGAGGACACTGTGGATGGTACCAGCCTGCATGGACTCAAAAGGCAGCTGAACAAATTAATGGATGAAGAATGCATCAAGGGCCGTTAAACCTGAAGATACCATCTCGGGCTTGGGAAATCCCTGAGCCACAGGTCAGTGGCGGATGAGAAAGCATGCCAGGGATGCTTACCCTGTTCTTTCACCCTTCCCTTGCTGTCTGTTGTTGGAAATGGTGATAGGCAGACCAGAGATGGCTGTTTATAAATTCTTCTAGTCAGTTACTAGTCCCCATGAGCCACCACTGCTTCAAAACCAGAATTTTGTCTCTGCAGGCGACCCTGTCATGCCCAGTTCACTCCTAGTTTGCTTCTTCCACTGTTGCTGTGAGCCCCCCTCTCCCATGTCAGATTAAGAACAGGAATGAGCCCGAGTGTTTGAGAGAAAAGACCGTGTTACCTGGGCTTGTCTGGACACACAGGTCTGCGTTTCCAAATGGCCTCTGATGAGGAGGACAAATTTCAACAGGTTGGGGTGGGTTTCCAGAGAGTTTGTTTCTGTTCCTGCTGCAAGTCGATCCCTTGTGCACAACAGTTGCAAACTTATACCTGGCTTTGCTGGAGGTGGGCAGCCAAAATTATTGACCCCATTTGAAAATGGGAAAGCTATTTAAGGAACTGTGACTCAAACGATGTACTTTAAGATATTCTAGCATGTTCCTCTTTGTCATATTTAAAGAGCTGGAATAGCAGATTTGTTTCATCCCTGAAGAAGATGCTTGTTTCTGAAGTTATTTCCACAAATTAGAAGCATATGATGCTCTATCAGTAATGATAATTAAGTGTTCTCATAATGAATTGCAAACTTAGCTGTTCCGTGGAACTACTTGTAAGAGAAGGAATTACAGAGCACAGTAAAAGTTAGTGGCCCTGGCTCATTAGTGGCAGAAGATTGAATAGTGAATGTACTTGAAGCATTTGGTACTGCTTCCTGAAAGACAAATCGTTAGCGTAGTCTGATTCAGTTGAACATAACGCAAGGCCTGGCTGAGGTCTGTCCTCGGGCTGCAAACCCGTGTGCGATGAGCTGGAGCTTGTGGAAAACTATGTGGGGACAAATCCTCTGAGGAGAGCGAGCGCAGGATGGTGCTGGCTGGGGGTGTCCCTGAGCAGGGCTCCGCGCTGGAGGCGATGGGAGGGGGAACCCCGGGAATCTTCATCAGCCCAACAGCGCTCTGCTGCCTGCAGAAGCTGCAGGTTAACCAGGTTTTTGCTCGGATCACAGTTTCCCAGCTTGCCCCGAGTGCACAGAAGGTTTTTTGCCTCTCCACCTTCCCCTGGC
This sequence comes from Tringa tobata, assembly GCA_033628505.1. NCBI lineage: Eukaryota > Metazoa > Chordata > Aves > Charadriiformes > Scolopacidae > Tringa > Tringa tobata. Next base: position 54,571 of record JAHREE010150598.1, read on the forward strand.
TGGGAGCAATGCCTCCAGGTGCCAAGTGTCGAGAGAATTACTGCTGTTGGACTTGGGGCAGCCAGTGCTGAGAATAAAGCTGTCCAAACAATGATGAAAACAAATCTCACGCCCCAAACGGCAGAGCTTTTGAAACGTGACTCTGGGTTTGATGCTGGGGTCTGTGGTTGCTGAAGGTTGGGCGGGACGGAGTCTGGGGGAAAAAGTGTGACTCTTCACACTGCTGTGGTTTCTGGACACAGGCTCTACACCGCGCCAGTGTCGGCAAGACGGCAGCTTGAGGAGCTCTGCCGGTGTAACCTGGCTCTCTCTAGTTTCCTGCATGTTTCATATGCTTGTTCCATATTCCCATGCCAAATTTTTAAAAGCTCTGCAAAGGCCATTATCGTTATCACTGGGGTAAACGAGCAGGCGGAAGCTCTAAGAGTTGCCAGAGGGAAGCTCGGTGGTGCAGGGACTGTGCAGCCTTTGTGGACTGGACAGCAATGCAAGTGACTGAATTGCTTTGGCATGGGCTGCCACAACCCCGAGACCAGTCCTGGAGCTGGGAGCGTTTGTTCCATGCACAGCAGTGGATCCCATTTGCCTCTGCAGCCCCTTTCCCCCACTTTCAACTCCAGACCCTGGGCATCCCCCATGGTCAGGCTGTGGATGGCACTGAACTGGGCAAGATCTTTGCCCCCTCCTTGGGTTTGGGCCATCGTACTGTGCTGGGTCTGAACTGCAGGGCAGATGGCTCAGCTGTGAGGAAAAGCTGCAAGAAAGTTTCAGTGGGTCGCTTTCTCCCGTGCACTGGTTGGACTCACATTTAAGCTCAAGCCCTTGCCCTTGGTCCTTGACTGAGCTACACGGTAGGTTTGCCTGTGTCTAGCTCCGTACCCAGCCGCTCCCGACCCTAACCCACTTGGTTTGCCCTTCTTGCTTGGGCTGTTAGGGGAGCATGCCCCTCGCCAGTTCGGCTGATGCCCTCACTTGCCTTGTCCTCACCCTTTGCTCCTGGCTCACCTTCTGTTGCCCCTCGAGGGGTGGTGGGCTGGAAGTGACCAGGGCAGTGGTGGATAGGGAAGCAGGGGTGGGGTGAGCATGTCAGGATGAAAGAGGGACATGCTTCCCCCACATTTCTGGTGCTTCCCTCGGAGCAGAGGGATGCTGCACCAGGTAGCTGTGAGCTGATGGCATCCCTTCCCCTGGCTCCTGCCCAGTCCCCGCTCCTCCATCATTGCTAATTCTCCTGCCTGTCTGCAGGCGATCTGCAGTATTTCTGCTGGATGTGTGCAGGGCCAGGGGCTGGGCTTGTGCCAGCAGCCTCCCCCTGCTCAGGCCAGACAGCGTCAAGGCTCTGCACCGCCGTTTAAGGCAGAGTCTGATGAGGATGTGACTCAGTTGGCATTGGAGCCACAGCATCAGGCAAAGCCATACAGACAAGGGCGGCTGCAGCTCCCCTGGCTCCAAGGTGTGATGCCGGGGTGGGATGGGAGCGTTCTCCTTCCCTGCTCTTCCCAGGAGCCAGCGGAAAGGACCGCAACTTGTCCTGCGGTGATAAAGCATCGCATCTTTTCTGCATGTCCAGGGAAAGGCCAAGGATAATCTCCTGCTTTTGCAACTCCTCTTGGCCTGACATCTCTCCCAGCCCTTTGCTCTGCAGCACTTGTGGTGTGGCAGTAGGAAGGAGGGACCAAATGCTACCTCTTCATCTCCTGATATAGATAAATAGATATCCAAGGCTTCTACTAGGGGCTGGTACATTGTGGCTAGCCTGGTCTGTGCCACCCATGCCATGGACTTTCAGCACAGCTCTGAGTGGTGTTTCTTATCAGTGAAATCTCTTTTGGGGTAAGGAAGGGCATGTCCCTGGGATGAGCTTTCTCTGCTGCTCAGTGTCTTGGGTACTGCCTGCTCTTCCACAGCAGTCCAGGGAACAGCTCGGGGCAGGGTCTTGTCTTGGCTCCGGACTCCTGCACGCGCTGTTCTAGTTGGACACAGATTCACTGGAGTCAGCTCTGTGATGACAGGACTCTGGATTCAAGTCCCACCTGGGTTTTGGGACAAGCCTGGGGTTCCTATCTGACCTTGTGCCCTACCTGTTGTGCAAAGGCCGCAAACCTGCGGAACCCCCAGTGCTTACCCCATGGTCTGGGCAACCTCCACGGGGTGTGCAGCCCCTTGGGGCTTCGCTCGCACCAGGCAGCGCTGATGGAGAGGGGCTGGTGCTTCTGGAGGTGTCATTGCCTACGTCCAGAGCATCTGGGGACAGGATAGCAGAGGGAGAGACAGCAGGGCTGAAGCAGCAGGGCACAAGATGGAGCTGGGATGGCATCCGGGTGTGCTGACCCCGTGCTGCCCAGCACCCAGTGCTGCTCTGCTGGAGTCTTGCTCCCCGTTTCTGTCCACCTTGGGTGGGAAATGAAATGGGTTTGCATGATGAACATTATCACATTATCAAATCATCCCAGCCTAAAATTAGTCCTTAATGCAGGAAGGGGAAGGGCTTTGCAATGTGGAGTTGAATCAATAACAGCTTTTCTCCATCTCGCCATACCTTGCTGTGGCTGTCCTCAACAGCAGGAGTGACACACTGCCCACGCTCCCCTTTGTTTAAGCAATGTCAGTATTTGGCTGATGATGTTGAAGCTGAGATCAATACTTACCAGGTTTTATAGTCTTTCATATGCCAGGGAAAAGAATGCCATTCCTTCTGTCCAGAAACAGACAGAAAGACTTGATGGTGAAGGAGAGGAGAGAGAAATATAGTGCTGGGATATAACTGATGATAATCATGAGATGCTGTAAGGGAACAAGAGGCGCGGGCTTTTCAGTACCCCTCTTGCTTTCTGGGCTCTGTTGTCCCAGCAGTTTGAACAATGAAGTAGGATGGGGCCAGGGAAATAATCTTCCTGCAGCCTTGCTGCCTGTTTAACTCTCAGCTGGCTGAGCATTGCTTGGTGTGTTCATGAATCCTCGGCAAAGATTTATGCCCCTCTTTAGAAGTGCCCTCCTTAAGCAACTCTTGTTAACACAAGAGGTAAAGCCCTTCAAGGAGTGTGAGCTTTCTCCTATAAGCAGGAGAGGAATTACTGTTGTAGCCTGCAACGAAATGAATCCTGCCATGTGAGTGCTGGGACAGGGCTCCCTCCCTTGCAGTCCGGCCCCTGTCTGAGGGAGCTCTGGCTTCTCCCACCATTGGCATGAGGTCTTCAGGGCAGGGGAGATGTGCCAGAGCCTTGCCCTACAGGAGGGAGACAAATGAAATAGTAGATGGAGAAAGATAAGCAGATGGTGATGGTGGGGAGGAGACCCCAGTCTGAAATCACCAGCTCAGCCACAGAACAGCTCGTTGGGCCAGAGGGTGCAGTCCTTTCCCAGGTCTCTCCTACCACGACTGAGTCTGGAGCCAGCAAAGGAAATAGATGCTAATGGCTGGAGAAGTGCCAAGCCCTGATTCATGGTGCCCTTGCCTGCCCTGCAGCCATCATTTGAATCACAGAGGTTTGCTGTTTGAAATAAAATGCAACACGAACAGGAGGGTTTTCTCACCTTCTTCCTTCTTTGCTTTCTCTTTGCACAGGTTTGTGAGGCCTGGACTTCAGCCAGGATGTCCTGGAGAGAGGTGCAAGGCTTCCTGCATCCTTTCTTATAGGTAGCAATGGCAGGGGCAGGAGGGGCAGGGCACTGGTGCCCATGGGGTTGGGGAGCCTGGCATTGCCAGGTAGGGCTGTCTGGGGATCTCACCAGCGTCCTTGGGGGTGTGTGTGGAAGGTTGTGTCTGTCCTCAGCTGTCTCTGCCCTGTGTGAGCAGCTCTGATTTAGCCCCATCCAATTCATTCCTGTACAAGATGTATGTAAATGCAGGGTCTGTGCTATTTAAATGGTGGGAATAGGGAAAGTCCCTTTGAATATTTACGTTAGAGACTATGAAATTTAATCAGCAATATTAACAAGTGAAGAACCCTGCTGAGATTCCCAGTGAATAAAAAGGTTTTGACAGAGAAAACGAATAACCTGACAGTAGCCGAGAGGGAACCTAGAGTAAAATTGCTTCAAAGGCAGTTAGTCCAAAAAGATGCAGGAGAGAGCTCTTCCTTTATGGTGCCTTTAAAACGAAAGACTCCTGGGAACAGCAGTTGCTGGTTTCACCGTCCTGACTCCCCTGTAGGACAGTGCACGTGTGGAGGTGGGTACTGTGTGTCCGTGCCGTGTGCTGGGCGTGCAGAGCCCCTCTGCCCCACAGCCCGGGTACCAGTGTGTCTTGCTGGATGCTGTACTTCGCCCTCTCCTCCGCTGGTGTCAGGATTTTCAGGGTGTCACTGTACCACTTGCTGTCACTTTTGACATTCTTCACGCACGCTGTGTGCTTTGGGTATGTGTGGGGTGTTTGTAGGTGCAATTTTTCATGAGCTATGTGGAGGATGAAGAGCATGTGTGGCTTGAGTATTGTACAACTGGGCACTGTGGTGTGGAGCTGGGTGCATTGCCTGCAGACTGAAGCCTGCTGTTAGCTTTGAGGTGAAGAGCTGTGCATGGGTTGGGAGCTGTTGGCTTCTGTTATGCTATTCCCATGGTGAAACAGTAGATGAGGCTGGACTGTGCCCACATATGTGAATAACAGAGAGATTAAGGCCCATGGTGCAAACATCAGAGGGCTGATGGTGTCTGCCACAGCTGCAGTTTCGACAGCAAAGGCACGAACCTCCTGTGGAAGCATGCAGATTTTGAGATGCATGTTGTCCCTCACTGCCAGCGCTTGGACCACAGCATGTGTCCAGGCTATGCCCCCAGCCCTGTGTGGAACTAATTTTCCTGGGTTCTTTCCAAGAGTAGCCACAGAAAGCCCTTGAGGTTACAAAACAGCTGATGCAGGTTGACATGCTGGAGATGCAGACATCTCCAAACTCATCCGAATGGAGCTGCCTCCTGGCTAGAGGATTTCTCTTTGTTCAATTACCAGGACAGGTACATAATAGCTCCTGACATCTCCATTTAGTCAGGGAATTGCATCTTCTGCAAGAGACCAAGCAGAAACTTTCATCTCTGATCTGGCAAGATGGAACCTGAGCCCAGACTTTCCTTGTGCACAGTGACCAGTGTAGGGAAGAATCGTCCTCATCCCATTCTCAATGTCTCCATAAAATCTTTCTGCTTCAGCAGAACCACAGGTTTGCCTGAATTTTCACAGCACTAACACCGTCATGATGATGTTTTTACCCTTGTGCAGGATATGCTCTTGCTCTGCGTGTCAGGAGCAGGATCTCAGAGTATCTTGGCAGCAACAGCATAATCCAGAAGTACCAAATTGGCTTCTTCCCCAAGAAGTGAACCATGGGCTTCACCTTTAGCCTGGAGATGCTTATTAACAGATATGTAAAAGAATTAAAGTTGGGCAGAATGCTTGTCTGCATCATAGACTTTTAAATAGCCTGTAACTCAATCTACTACTCAGAGCTGAACATTAAATGGCTACAAATGGAACTGGTGGGAAAACACGACCTCATTAAATCCATGCACCATTCATCTCAGGCTGGATGCAAACAAACCACATGCAGCTAGGACTTCAAGCAAAAAAAAAAAAAGGAATAACAGAGAGATGCAGTCTCAGCCCAACAAAGGTCATCATCTCTGGTACATCAATTACTCCCTATCCCTACTGGAGCAGTCTGACTCAACCACATGAGATTCTTGGGTCAGCCTGGAAAAAACAAAAATGATATTTTAGAAAAATCCCCAAACCAACCAAAATAGTACTTTTTTTTTTAATTTTTATTACAGAGGCAGAGATATTAAACATATCCTAAATTATACATACATAAGGCTCATTACAAACACATCAGGGAGCTTAGGGCTGGTTATAAAAACATTACAAGGGAAAGCTTTGCCAGTTTGTATGCAGTAAAGAAACCACTGGATAGATTAAAAAAACAGTAAAACTGTTGCTAAAACTACTTAGTGGTGGAACTCTACTCCTTCTCCTATTTGGGACTGAAGGCTGATGTCCAACTTTAGCAGCAACCAGACTGAGTGAACTAAAGCCCGAGAGAAACATTGACTGTACCAGTCTGTGAGAAGTCCCTCTCTGTGCTCAGACAGTGGGGTCGAATAAAAACTCAGTAGTTCAGACTCCTCCATCCCTCCTCCTGTTGAATTCAGCCAGCAAAGCAAACGGCTCTGTATAAAAGGATGAAAAAATCTTTGATATAGTAAAATGCAGATAAACAGGGCACTGGAAAAGGCAGTCCCACAGTGCCATGACACGGAACTGTCTCAGATATCTGCCTAGACCTGGCACTGAGTCACTGCGACTTGAAAAACTAAAGCAGATTACCAAATACAGAATTAGATTGGATTTAACATGAAGATGTATTTTTCTTACACTCTTTCTGTATGGTTTTACTGTTTTTTGTAGTCTGATGTGATTTCATGTCTGGACACTCATTTAGCAAAAGGTGAATACCTACAAGCAGCTATTATTTGTTACATCCCAAACAATACACACAATTTCTGATGGATGTAACTGAGGATTGAGGACAAAGGTAAGAAACTCAGACGCGCCTGATAAAGGATATCAGTAAGCAAATCCCAAATAGCTGAGAGCTGTTTTCAGCAACCATAGAGGATACGTCTACAGAAAGAAGTAATTACCAGCTTTGGGGCAGAAGGGTGGAGTCAGGACAGCTTCATGGCAAAGAGCATTCTGCTGCTGAGCCAGCAGAGGATGCTGCAGAGGTTCATCCATGAACCATCGCTGGGTGAAGGATACCAGCTCGTGTGGTTGACTTCTTTCTTTTTCTTTCTTTTTTTTTTTTTTTTGACATTGGCATTCCAGTAACTAAGCTGAATAATGTGGATCTCCTTGCTCCTGTGTTACTGTTACAGGAAGAAGTTTCTTCATGAGTCATTCCCATTTCATACCCTTTGACTGCTTGTGAAAAATACAGCAGACGTGTAGAGAGGTGAAGGCTCTTGCATTTTGCATTGGAGGAGGGATTCATCTTGCCAAGAGCAGACAACGTAAATGTAGGTGCCTTAAATTTCCTTCAGAATTGGGAGCTCTGCAGAGATGTTCAGTTTGCAGATGAGGAAACCTATAATCACTCACCCAGCTGAGGCTGTCTATGTGTGTGCTGTGTGTCTGAACACTCTACTGCAGTCAATGGAGACATGGTCAATGCAGCTGCTGGAGTCTGGGGAGGGATTCAGCCCAACAAATGCAATGTCTGGTTTGGCCTCACCTGATTTTTGTCTGCTGGTGAGGGATGAGGATACAGGGCCAAGTTTCATTAGCTGAGGCATTTATAGCCATTTGAAATAACCTGGGATATCCAAGAAATCCCCTAGGCAGTATGGACAGGACTTCCCAGAGGACCCTTCCAGAGAAGCTGTTGGACTTGCCTCACTCACAGTGCCAGATGCCAGACAGACGTGTCTTCTTTTGCACCTACGTTACATGCAATGCTCCCTCTTCTGAGCTGTCTTGGGCCTCGATTCACCTGTGCACTCCATTAAGTGGAAGGCTCTGGGGTCTGCAGCTGATGCCCCTTCCCGCCCCCTTGTCAATATTATAAATAGATCTCGGGGTGTGATTTGTTTATGGTAACGTTGATGTCTGGGGCTCAGCTGCTCACACTAAAGCTTTTGGTACTGAGATGCTCTGGACTATCCTGCCTGGCCAGCAGTGGTCTCAGAAGGTGTACAGTGCATCTCCTGTGGTATCCCAGCTCTTCTAACAACGCCCAACTGGGCTGTTACTGCACTGGCCTCAGATGATATTTATGCCTGGCCCCAAACACAGTGTGTTCTGCCAAAACCCTGGTAGCAAAGCAGTAACCACAATAACCTGCCTTATTGACTCAAATCTTGTGCTTCAGAATCCGGCACAAATTCTGGAGAACATGGGACTTGTGGTACTGCAACAGCATCAGCAGCAAACTGTGCCCAAAATGAAAAAAAAGGGAGTTAGTTCAAAATTCATGCTCCAAGCTGGTGGACCATGCTCTGCCATGGTACATCTGAGCTAAAGATACTGTTAACGGGTAAGGATTGATTACTCCTCTCAGAGTGCCCTTGTCGCCAAGAGGGCCAATGGAGTCCTGGGCTGCATAGGGAGAAGTGTGGCCAGCAGGTGGAGGGAGGTCATTCTCCCCCTCTGCTCTGCACTGGGGAGGCCACAACTGGAATATACTGTGTCCAGTTCTGGGCTCCCCAGTTCAAGAGAGACAGGGAACTGCTGGAGAGAGTCCAGCGTAGGGCAACAGAGATGATTAAGGGATTAGAGCACCTCCCCGATGAGGAAAGGCTGAGAGAGCTGGGGCCCTTTATCCTGGAGAAGAGAAGGCTGAGGGGAGACCTCATCTATGTTTACAAGTTCCTAAAGGGTGGGTTGAAGGAGGATGGAGCCGGACTCTTTTCAGTGGTTTCCAGCAATAGGACGAGGGGCAACGGGCACAAGCTGGAACGTGGGAAGTTCCACTCAAAGATGAAGAAGAACCTCTTTACGGTGAGGGTGCCAGAGCCCTGGAAGAGGCTGCCGAGAGAGGTCGTGGAGTCCCCTTCTCTGGAGATCTTCAAGCCCCCCCTGGATGCTGTCCTGAGTGATGTGCTCTGGGCAACCCTGCTTTAGCAGGGGAGTTGGACTAGACGATCTCTAGAGGTCCCTTCCAACTCTGTCAAATCCTTGAATCCGTGAGTGTCTCGGTCAATCACAACTGTCACCAAACCTCTGAAGTGGGGCACACCATCTCCTCCTGCTTTCCCAGCAGTGCAGCCCCCACCCTTGGCTGGGAGTCAACCCATCCATAAAGGCCTTTTTCTTTCTTTTTGATGGTTTCCCTTGCCACTTGAAAGAGGCTGGATTAACATGAGCTGCATGTTGCCCTGGTCCACAGGACTAGTAAACTCTCTCCTTAAGTCAAAGAGCTAATGAGTTACTAATTCCTCCTCCTGACTCACTTCTTGGATCATGTCTCCTTTCTCTTTTCTGAAGCTGCTTTCTAAAGGACTTGGCCAACTGCGGAAAATCCACCAAACCTGATGTCTGGCCCCATTCTGATCACACACCGGAGCGGAGGCGAGACTGACATGAGCGAGCGTCGCCCCGAGAGTGCGCTGGTTACCGAACCCTTTGAGCAGCGCCGGGGGCCTTGGCTTCATCGCGTTAGCAATCCAGGTCAGTTGTAAAGTGAATGCTGATTCCGCTGCCCTATAAAACATCTGAGTATGTGTGTGCACGCACGCGCGTGCCTGGGAATCATCCCGCTGCACAGAGCGTCCCCCCCACTTTTTTCTCCCATGTGTTAAATGCTCTCTTGTTTCCCAATAGCCCGGAGCCTTGGGTCAACAGATGCGACTCAGCTGCTCCCCTCCCTGCTCCTCATCATGTTCCCTAAGACTATTGCAAACAGATGCCAAGGTGCAAAGTCTATTAATAGAGGATCATGCAAGGAAAACTGAGAGATAGTTTGGCTATTTATGACTCTGTCTTTTGCTGAGGTCAAGCGCTTCTTGAATGGGTGTTGTGTAGTGCCCCAATCCCCCTCCCTGCCTGCCCCCTGCCAAGCTCCTACTGTCATGGAGCAGTGGCAGTGAGAGGGTGGAGATGCACCTGATCCTTACATGGGAAAGAAGTCAGTGCTTGGTCCGTGTAGGCTCTGGTTCTTACTGTGAACCTTCTTCCTGCACAGACTTCCTCCTAGCATGGTATGTCACTAACATATCATAATTTAAGCTCAGGGCTTTAGAAAAGGCAAAGGATTTCCATGGGGAGCATCCCTGTCTCTGGCCTGGGAGCCCAGACTGGCTGGCTAAACAGGGCTGTTTGGCCTCAAAAACGTGTCAGGGGCTGCATGTAGCCGCTTGACATTGTCCCTTTTGGAAACCTCTGCTGAGAGTGACAGCTTGACAGTTCTGTGAAGCGGTCATCTGTCTGGAGGAATTAAGGGAGATTATTTATTTATATACTTCTACCAGGAATAACAGGAATACAAGCACTGGCACAGACTCCCTCCCACATGGAAGCAGTTAACTTGGCAGTCTCAGCGGAGGAAAGCCAAGCACTGTAATAGGTATTCCTGTTCTGCATTTTAAAAGGAACAGGAAGATGTTTCTTGATAAAAGAGATAATGAAGTACTTTCTCCTCCTCAAGTAAGGAGACAGGGTGTGAAGTGGCAATTGTTAAAGATGAACTTACCTAACCACCCCCCTCCATTAGATAGCTTAAACCCAGCACTAGTAAAAGGATCAGCTGGGGAGTTCTCCCAACAATTAACGCTGAACTGCTTTTAAGATCTGTCCCAGTCCATCTGCATTCCTGCACACCTCCAGTCCTCTCCTTCCTCGTACTCGTCAGCCGTTAGCAGTCTCTCTGGTGTATAGATGTGATTACATTTCTGTAACTAATTTGGCAGTATGTGTTCAAACTCTCAGTCTTCGGGAGCACTGAGAGCACCACAGTCCCACGTTCACGTAGCAGCAGATGGCAGCGATTCACAGCCGCCGGGGTGACACAGGGACCTCCACTCTGGTCTCAGCCCTAAGCAGTCCGAGCAGTTTTCCTTCTGGATGGTGGCATAGGTCCAGGTATCCAGATGAACAGAGGGTTTAAGGTTCAGATACTTGCTGCCATCAGCTCTCACCCCATTTTACACCACTGCCGGGGAGAGCTGCTAATTCCCATCTGTGGATGTGTCAGGGAAATGCGTTTGCTGGGAAGTCCCCGTGAGACTTGGGAAGTCTGGGGAGGGATCCAGAGGAGCAAGTTGTTGGAGCGAGATGGAGCTGTTGGAGTGAGTCCAAGAGAGGGCCATGAAGATGCTGTGAGGGCTGGAGCCCCTCTGCTGTGAGGACAGGCTGAGAGTTGGGGGTGTTGAGCCTGGAGAAGAGAAGGCTCCAGGGAGACCTTCGAGCCCCTTCCAGTCCCTAAAGGGGCTCCAGAAAAGCTGGGGAGGGACTCTGGATCAGGGAGGGGAGCCATAGGACAAGGGGAAAGGGTTTGACACTGAAAGAGGGGAGATTGAGATGAGATCTGGGGAAGAAATTCTTTGCTGTGAGGGTGGTGAGAGCCTGGCCCAGGTTGCCAGGGGTTCAAGGGCAGGTTGGAGGGGGCTTGGAGCAACCTGGTCTGGTGGGAGGTGTCCCTGCCCAGGGCAGGGGGGTGGTACTGGGTGATCCCAACTCAAACCATTCCATGATTCTATGATTCTGTGATCTTTCTGATTCCATCTTGATCTTTTTTACTGGATCCATTCCTCAGTGGCCTCTGTAGCTCAGCAATCCCCAAATAATGTGATAGAGATGGGTCCTCCTGGAAATGCTGGGTGATCATGGGTGCCTGTGGAGCTGCTCGGTGTGGGCAGCAGCCATCCTGGTGCTGGGGATGAGCGGACAGAGCAGCCACGCAGCCATCTTTGGAGTCACCATTGCAGCCCTGGAGGATCGACACCCAGGTTTCCTGCTGGTCTCCAAAGTGGGGGATACAGTCCAGCAGATGTGAAGCACCTGCTCCAGGTCTGCTCTGATCTTCACATCTGGAATTGCACGCCCCACTCGTGGTGGCCCCCTCTGCCAGTGGGGATGGCCCAGGTGTGCAGAGGTCGGGGACATCTCCCCCTGTGGGTGGGCGTGAGGGCAGTTGATGGACCCATGCCAGCCTGCGTGGGAGGAGGTGGGGAGGAGAGGCCGTGGGCTTCCCTCCTGCATTAGGTTTTCCTGGTTGAGCTTTCCGTGAATGTCCCTTAGCAACCAAATTGGTTCCTAAGTGTGCTTATATTCCGATTTCCTTCACTAAAACTCTCCAGGAGAGGTCTGTTTCTGGGAGAGTCTCTCTTACAGCCAGGTGACTGAGCTGGGCTCTCTGTCCCAGCTGGAGATGTCTATAGTGGGGTGAGGTCTCCATGCAGCCCCATACCATGTCCTGGTGCAGGTGGGCGAGGTGGACAGGACCGAGCCCCACCAGGAGGCCCTAAAGTGTGCGGGTACCCCCACAGTGCGTCAAACGAGTCCCATCCAGGGGACACTCGTGCTTGGAACACCTCCTCTGGCAGGTTGCTGCAGTGTGTCCCAGTGCCGACAGCTTCACGCTAACTTCTCTGTGAGGATGGTTTCTGTATGGGTAACTCTCAGTCATCAATCAATGATGTCCTTCTAAAAACACTAAAAGCCCCTGTGGTTTTGCTGCCTGGAGCAATAGCCTGTTTCCCTAAACGGTGAGAATCCTCTGTGCCATGGAAGATCTTTGAACTTTCTACACAGGGTCACAGTGAAAAAACAACCAACCTCCCCTATCTACTAGCTATTTGAGACCAGTTCAACCATGTGATTTGAAAAGTATGGAATTCCCCAGCCCAAAAGTGTTTTAGAAAATTTAAATGGATTTAGGCTTATCATTTCAACCTCTGAGAATATATTCGGCGCAGCACAGAAATGAACAATTGTCATGACTCCTTGCAAGGCAATCCCAGGGCTGCTGTAACATCGTCACCTCTGTGATGCTGCATGGCATTAACATCTTACCGACGGCGCAAACTGCACTGACACTGTGGCTTTTGTTATAGCCAAGGGGAAACAAGCCGCCACAGTCTCACCAGTTGACTCCTGGCACCTCGTGCTTTCAGAGTAGTGCTGAGGTCAGGTTAGTGTTAAAATCTTCTGAAACCCCAGGAGAAATTTTCACCAGCTGAGGGAGGAAAAGGCTTTGGATAAAGCTCATCTAGTGCACCTGTGGGGAAGCACAGCTGCCTCTAGGCACTGCATTTCTTATTTGTTGATCTGAGCCCTGCCTTTACTCGTCATTATAAGAGATCGAGCCTTTCATGCTGCAGAAACAGGTCCTGAGCTGCCAAAAGACTGGACTAAGCAATGAACCAGATTCTGTGGTTGATGAATGGGAAGAGGTATGTACTGGATGGGATTTTCCTGCCTTAAAGATGTGTCTCTATCTGTGTGGGTGGCCCTGGGCTGCTTTTGGAGTTGAAGGTACAGGTTTATTTCTGCCTGAAGCTGACATCTATATTGGGGAGGGGGAAGAGGACTGGCTCACACTGGCCTCAGTGAGCTGTTTCCAGTTAGTGATGGTTTAAAGATGTTGAGAGCTCAGCTGACACTGTGTGTGCTCATCCAAGAGCACAGTATCCCCTTCTGCCATCAACAGAGGGACGGAGACCATAAGCAGTGAGATGCTCTGGTGATCCTCCCACTCTGGCACTGAAAAGGGTTTGGCCGTGCCTGAGCCTGCGGCCTCACACCTCCCACCGTGGGTGGCTGTGCCCTGCGAGGGCACCGGTGACATGCTGGGAGTAAGAACAACTCCAGTTGCTCCAGGTGACCCTGCTCTGAGCAGGGGAGTTTGACGAGGTAGTCTCCAGAAGCGCCCTGCCAACCTCAGCCGTTCTGGGTTTGTGCGTTGCTGTGGGGACTGGAGCAGAACGGGGTGTCGGGGGTCAGTCAGGGATAGAGAGAGAGCAGGGGAGGGAATGAGCAGATGGCAGCTCTAACCCTGGCATGGGGAGCACATCTTCAGATGGAGAGTGAGGAGGAGGCGGTCAGTAGTAACGTGTAAAGCTCCCAGTGACATTGCTATAGCAGAGAAACCTGTCGGAGTCATGCCGTTAAGGACCATTGCCATTTCAATAGGGCTCAGCATTTTTTGGGTGCCTGGTGTTGTCTTCTCAGAGTCTGACATCTCTGATGAAGATTTGCATTTTCAGCACTGAGCTGTTTTCATGCTTGGGCCCTCACTGCCCTCTCACTTCAGATGAATCCCTTTCTCCAGCTTAGATGCAGTAACAGTGGACTCTATGCTGATGGAGGATGTTAATGCAAAACTTCCCTACCTGTTTGCACCTTTTCCTGGAGCAAATCCAAGGCTGCTGCAAACACAAAGGGATTCATCACTCTCCAGCTGTCTGCAGACAGCAAACCAAGAGCAATGTTTGACAGTGAGGAATAATTACCTTGCCAGCTTTGCTTTATCCACATTTCAAATTCAGAAGGGAGATAAAGCCACGTTACCAATGGCTCAGGCAAGGATCCCATCAGGAAGAGCATCTAGTGCAGCTGGAAGCTCCCTCATCCTGGGAGAGATGTGCTTGTGGCAGCTGGGTGGAGGGATAAGAGGCGCTGCAAATGCCACCTCCCACCATCCCCCAGGGGTGTCCTCTGTATCTGGTCCTTTCTCTCCAGGGGCTGGATTTGGTTACAAATGACCCTGTGAAGCTTGAGATGCCCAACCAAAGCCTGGCATCATGAATCCTGTCCAGCCTGAGGAACAGCATCCCAAAGTGAAGTCTGTGCCAATTTTTTTTTGCTCATCCTTCCCACCTCTTTAATTAAATTAGCTTGAACATGAAGGGTTGCCTGACCCTTATTGGGTTAAATGAGTCAGTTGCCATGGCAACCTGCTTTTCAAAAGGTCTGACATCTTGCTGTCTCTCCTCCAAACCTTTCCACATTCCTCACATCTGATCCCTCTTCACACATCGTTTTTAAAGGCACAAAGTTAGGTTTGCCTCTGGTCTGGGCTGCTTTTTCAGTGCTATTTCCTAATACTGCAGGATCTGCACCATGCTTTGGAGGGAGGCAGCTTTTCTCAGGCTGGTGGGACGACTTGGGATCACTAATCTTGCTGTGACTTCAGGATCTGCTTCCTCCAGAGCTGCACAATGGTTTCCATTCAGGTAATTTTTTGGTGTGGACCAAAACTTACAGAAAGTACTGCTCTGTGGTAATCCTCCTGGATGGAAAAAAAAACAAAAGCCATTTAGAACTTTGAACAGGAACAGTCTAGCTGTTTCTAGGTGTCATAAATAAACAGCATGATTTGTCTCTGAATGCACATGCCTTGGAGTTGAAATTTAAAGTAATGACCTGGACCAAGCCAAGGGCAGAGGCCATAAAATCTGAAGGTGTCACCAGCCTTATGGGCACAGAAAGCACCTGGAGATGCTGAGGCGAGACAGAAGACTTAACGCTTGCTTGGAGTGCAGATCTGTGCCTGTGCAAAAGGTCCTCTTATGCCTCCCCTGCTTCATATCCACTATCAAATCCTTTTCTTGCACAAAGAAAGATATTCTCTGGCCTCCTGCCTCTACACTGTAAGGTTTGGGGCAGGTTTTGTCTTTTGGTGGCCAATGAGTTCCAATCCTAGTGGCTAGCAAAATTTCCAAGTAGTGGAGACCAGAGCACCGCCTTTTACATGCCCTATGTTGGCTTTTCCAAAGAAAACAAATAAAAACCTAAGAAACGTCATCTTGAAGAACAGCTTCCAGGCACTGGTGCCTCTGTAGGAATTAGCATGAAAAGGAAAGGCAGCAATGCACAGGAAAGGTTGGGAAGTTACTTGACTGCATGCAGTATTTATATACTTAGCAAAGAATGTGAGTGGAGAAATATTTATTATAACATGCAGAGATGTACTAAGACTCAGGGATGAAAGATTTTTAGCAATTTCAGGCTCCAAATACGATTCAGACATTTAACAAGGAGGGGAATCTATCAGGAGAACATATTCTACAGGAAGCAATACATTTGCTATCTTTTTGCATCTTTAAATTACATTTGGGAATGGAGTTAATTTAAGATTCATTTAAGCTATTTTAGATGCCTACTTTAGGATGACATGACCCGCACCCATTACCTCCACTGACAGTAAAGGGAGCTTTGGGTGCCTGGATGAAATGCAGGTGGCTGTATTTTAAGCATCTATAAACAACCAATTGAATCCCTCCCTGGGGTGTCTCTCTAAAATAACAGCTTCAGATGAACTATGATAAATACCTGATTTAAGAGTGACTTGGGAAGTTTCTCTAGATCTTGATTATGTAGCCAGTGCCAGAACAGGGATGAAAATTGCCTGAGTTTAAAATTACAGATTTAGGGGCAAAATGACGTGTGTATGCCCAGCCTCAGTTTCAGTCCTGTCATACATACAGGCATCAGATCTGAACATTTTCTCCAGTTTGTATACAGACGAGCCAACGTGTGATTAAATGTCTCAATAGGTTTAAGCAGATACATCCTGCCTCTCATTGCAGTGAATGCCAGACAGGGCGTTTGAAAATTGTCTACATGTAAAGTGTTTGAGTTATGCTTTCACGGTACATTGCAAAAAGAGATATAACGGCGCAGAAGAACATTAGCCACATGTAGAAGGGACACGCATGTTTGATGTTGCCTTCCTTTGAGCAGTATTTATGTGCGACCGTCTTTTGAAAAGCATGTGTCTGTGCCAGGGCCCTGAGGGCACCAACAGGCTTTAATGGCATGGACCTGCCCCACCTGGGGGTGCCCCAAGCCCTGCCCCTGGGCTTGGGAGCCTGTTTCACCTCAATATTGCAAGTTGATAATGGGACAAAATGGGTTTGTATGTTGGGGTGTTGCTGAAAAATGATGCGTATACAAAGCATGATTGCACCCTCTTACACACATGAGGACGCTGTGTAGTCAGCGAGGTCAGGAAGGCAATCTGTGCATTAGCTCATATTGTATTTAGTGTGTAAATTGTGGCATGGTGTCTCTGTTAAGGCAGTCTTATGTAATTATTTTTCCAGAATAAAGAGGGGGACCTCTCTCTTTCCTCATCAAAGCCAGAGCGGGCTGCACCTGTTTTATTTAGTCTGGATGGATGAAGCCATTGTACAAGGTTTAGGGCAGCAAAGGTCTA
Organism: Tringa tobata; assembly: GCA_033628505.1. Classification (NCBI taxonomy): domain Eukaryota; kingdom Metazoa; phylum Chordata; class Aves; order Charadriiformes; family Scolopacidae; genus Tringa; species Tringa tobata. The sequence goes on from JAHREE010150598.1 coordinate 71,217, forward strand.
CAATAAATCCAGTCTTATCTGCACCACGTGGGAAAACTTCACAAAGGCTGTACACTCCTCAGCTCATCTCTGGTGATAGTGTAGTTGTCCTTCGACATTCACCACGTATTCTCTTTTCTTGTTGAAATTGCAGTCTTCAATGATAAAAGCTTTAGTGCGATTTGATGAATTTCCATAAGGCACTTGCCTGGGAATCACATGACTGAGCAACTGGAGCACCAGCAATACTACCATAAGCCCAGTGAACTGCTAGGTCTCAGAGTAATTATAAATGAGGAATCACCATGAGATGAATACATTTCTAGTGGAGGACCTCAGTGAAATCTCCAATTCTGAGCTCTCATGCTCTCACTGCATCTCTCCCACGCGTCTTTGCTGCAAAAAAAACCCACCCTTGTGCCTCATCTCCATGTCCTTCCTTTGTGCCTGAGGAAAGGCACAGCCTGGCTTCGCCTCCAATGCTGATGTCTTCCAACTGTCAGGGGTCTCTGGCAGCAATCATCTCAGTCACAGAGCTGAAGGAGGAGTGCTCAGTGAAGAGAGCTTCTAGCAAGAGGATAAGGGGCCCCCTTTCCTCATCTTTCCCCTACTTCTGCACCGAGAAAGGCTGGTATGTGTCACATGGGGGTGACCATCTGAGGGGAGATCTCACAAGGGATGTGGGGTGGCAGCTCTCTGTCTGCAGAAGGGGAGTGTGGACAGACATGAGGTGTGAGGAGAGATGGCAATAGCAGAGAGGAACATGAGAACGTGGGAGAAGCAGGGAGACTACAGAAGAGGATGGTGGAAATTGGGTGAACCTGGCAAAGGAGAGGGGGGTGAAAGGAGATGAAGAACTTGGGGAAGTGCCCAGTAAAGCAAACATGGGGGCAGAAATGGAAGAGATGGGTTGGTGGGTAGCAGAGCCCGCAACTGCCTCTTTTTCTTTGACTCGCAGCTTTTGCCATGTGGGGATTTTTTAGGTTGGTGTGATTTTTGGTTGGGGTTTTTTTCATTTGTATTGTCAGTGTGACTGAGTCATGAGTGAGCAACACCAGCCCGGTCCAGCCCTGCCCCTCTTCCCAGTGGAGGCTGGAATCATCCCTGCTCCTTTCCCAGGCATGGTTCAGCTGGGGGAAGAATTTCCCCTGTTGTCCCTGTCCACAGCTGGGGAAGATACCCTGGGAAATCCCCCTCAATACATCCCTTCATTTTCATATTGCATATCTACTTCCTCATTTCAATTATTATAGACTAGGATTATTAGAAGCTTCTGGTCATTGTCTCTGGATATTTTGCTGGTGTCTTGCAGCAGAGCTGTTTCTTGCATTCCTGAGGGAGATGCCATATTTCTTATATTTCTGTTAATCTTTGTGGAGCAGCTGCAGTTTGTGTCACGGATCGTTGTCACGGATCTTAACAGAAGAGCAGAGGCAATGCCACTGAACCTACCCTGACAGGTTAACCTTGTTACAGGCATCCAGAAGACCTCATAAAATGGTGTTGCCTTTGGCTGGATCTTGTTCCTGTAGTTTGCTTATGAGGACATCACGTGTGGCAGTGACAGAGACCTCACTGAGGTGGTGGTTTATCACAGCAGTGTCTCCCTCTCTATCTATTTCTTGTCAGCAGAGAAATTAGACTGTGAGGTTTGGCCCATGTGTCCAGAGGGCACTAGATGCTGTTTGAGGGAATTACACGTGTGTCAGAAACTGCTCTAAAAGACATTTCTCTCCAAGTGCAGGGCCCGTTCTCAGGTGTTTTATCAGCATGCCTGGCCTTTGGTAAATGCAGAGCTGCTCACACACTGAGCTTATGGCTCATACCAGTGCAAAAGGGTACTTCTCGGTTTCCTGAAGGCAGCAAAATGTTCTCCTTCCATTATGTCTCTTCTGAGGTAGGCTACATGAAAAGTTTTGGTACACAAATAAGAGACATATTGTCCTCTTAGTAGAAGATAGCCAGTTCACACAGGTTCTCATTGTCAGAAGGTACTGTAGGTGGCTACCCAAAATGAGGTCCTTTGCGTGTGCTAAGTACAGTGCATCATTAGTCATTGTGTTGTATACTGTTAGGTCCCTGAAAAGTCATTACTGAAGCCTGAATTTGAGTGTTAAACAGCTCATAATTACGCTAAAGCTCTGGCTGATGACTGAGTTAGGTTTATTTTTGCATAGATGCGGGTGTTGTGTACACAGCTGAAGTTGATGGAACACGCAGAAAGAGTGGGTTTGTGTCACCACTCGCAGTCATCCACTGAAGAGGAATCCCCATTTGTGCCCTGTGCATCTGTGACAGTCAACAGAGATACGCAGGGGGCGTTGGGTCCTGCTGTACCATGGTGAAGCGCAATGCAATTAAGGGACCCCAGCAGCGGGGCCAGATGCGCACATCTTCTCTGTTGATGATTGATGTTAGGTTGTGTGATCCCCATGCTGGTAACCATTTCCTACCTGCTACTTAGGAAGATTACACCATTCAGTCTTGGGCTCTGCATAGGGTGTATGACCCAATGGTTGAACTTACTGTGGTTTTCAGTGATCTGGTGTGAGCAGCATAGCTGTGCTGGAGCTTCATCTGTGCTTTATCTTCTGGCAGAAGCACTGATTCGTTCTTCTCAAGGGCATACGAGCCATGTCAGCAGAAGCCCAGGGACAAAGACTGAGATGTTTGGTCCATGCACTATTCACAAAAAAGCCCAACCTTCTGTTGTCAAATCCTCCTCCCTCTTCCTCACCCAGTCCTTATCCCCCCACCTTCCCTATCCTTCCCTTCTACATCACCTCTTCCAATCTCACGTGCCCCTTCCTTGGCTGGTTGTATCCACAGGTGCCCAAAAGTCTCTGCTGTCCTGTATGCAGTGTAGCATATGGCACATCCTGGACAGACACATCTCCTAGTATGAGATTTGTCTGTTCTCAAGGACTGATACAGGGAATCAATCTTTATTGCTTCAAGAAAAGAGGCAGGTGTCTTGTTCCTCTCTCACCAGGTCACAAGAAAAGCACAGCCCACCACAGCCTACCAGTGCTGTTTGCTCCTTGAAGACCAAACCCACAGCCCCACACCCTGGGCAGACAGAAGTCTCCTCTAAGCAGGCGTGGTGGTTTGAACCATGGTGCCCAGAGTCTATGCCTGTCAGAGCCACCCACGGAGCAGCAGAGGGCTGAAAGAGCCAACTGCAACCGCAAGATCTGGTGAGGACCCAAGAACTGGAGACAGACAAAGAACTTGGATCCATCTGCTAACATGAAGTCATCTTATCACCTGATTGCAAAGCCAGAGAGCTGGGAGAGCATTTGAATGGCTGCTGCTGCTGCTGCCGCAGTGATAAATTAGATAGCTTTGAGAGCACTTTAGAGCTGGGCGGAAAATTCAGTTGCTTTCCTGCCAATTTCATCCTGTAAGTGGAATTAACGCTTGCTTTAGCTGCACTCTCCAGCCATGAGCAAGTGCCCCTTGTGCACTGTCTCCAAGGGATTTTGCTCTCTGGGAACGGTGTGTGTCTGAACCAGGAGAAAGCAGGCAGAGGAGAGACCTTGCTGCATGCACAGCACCAAGGGGAGCACCACAGGAACATGGGGCCATCTTGGCCCTAGTGCCTCACTCAGACAGCTTGGACCTGGGTCTGAAAAGCAAGGTTTGAGACCGCCTATGAGGCAGTGGCTTGTGTTTGTTTTTTTTCCTAGAAGGTGGGTGAAGAGAAGCTGCCTGGAAAGGAGATTTGGAAAGTTGAAGGGGAGATCAGACATTGGAAGCAGCAGCCACCTTCCATTAGAAGAGAGGTAAGTCAGTGTTCCCCACCACAGTGGGATTTTTAAAGCCCAAGTTGACACTTAATGGAAAAAAAAACAACCCTCGCTCTGCCTCCAGATGACCCAAGATCTGGATGTGATTTGATTTGATGGCTCGTTAGATGCAGGAGACCTGATGTTGGAAAGAGGCCTTCAGCTTTGACTTCTATGAAACAGAGCAGCAGGAGAGCTCCAGGGAGGCAGCACACCCCAGGCAGTCCCTGACACCCTCCCTCCTGTCACATGCCACCTGTGGGCCACTCGGGCCAGGTTTTGTGCCTGAAACGATGAAGGAGGCAGAACTAGAGAAGGGGGACATGTCAAAATAGCTGGGGTTCCCAGGCACAGGGACTGTTTTGTGAGGAGTGAGGAGACCACTGGCTTGAGCTGGAGCACAAGATAGACATCTCTATCCTGAGACGGGAAAAAGAAAGTGCAGAAAGGGGGACAGAGCTCCTGAAGTATGAAGCACTGGGATCCATTGTAGATTTATGAAGCTGAGAGTGCAAGTGTAATGCCAGTCCCTCTGTCCAGGGAGTGTGCTGGTTCTTGCAAGATGCAAGAACAGAATTTCCCAGATGAACTACAAAATGTATGGGAGATTGCTTTAAGAATTAACCTTAACAACTATCAGTCTCAGAAATCAACCCCTTTTTTCTTTCAAATATTTCACAAAGCTGGACTTGCCTAAGTGCAGATGGTCATTTCTGGTAGAGTCTGGAGTGCCAGAGCTGAGTGGGAGAACACAGGGTGAAGAACAGGAGAAGCCCCCCTTTTTGGCAGACGATTCCTACCTCGTGCTTGGTAAAGCTTTCAGGAAGAATCCTGCTTGCCTTCAGTATTACAGGCTCAGAAGCTGTTCCGTGAGCTGGCTGGTGAGGTACAAGGACAAGGTAGTGCTGTGGCTCCTCTGTGAGGGGTCTACTTGACTCCTTTTTCTGGTAGTGAGGTGTATCAGACTTGGCATGTATTGGAGCTGCAAGGAGTTTTGTAAATCTGTTTCTTGCTTTGTATCCGGGAACATGTTTTTGTTTTCCTGGAATAAATTGGTTTTTGTTCTCAGCTTGACCTGTGAGCAATGTCAGCCTTGTCTCTGAAAAATATAGAGTGGCACATGATGGCAAAGGTTTGCTGTTCTCCTCCGGGTGCTGGGATTTAGGCTTGGACAGCTCAGAGGAATATCCAGCACCTAAACAAGCTTGCTTTCCTACTGACTTTGGAAGGATTGCAGGGGATTTGCTCAGAGCTTCTCCACCAGGTTTGATTCCACCCTACAACATCAAGCTGAAGGGAGTGTGGCTGACGAGAGAGCTGAGAGAAGTTTAGGGGGTCTCAGGAAATTGGTGTGTTTTCACTGCCCAGTGAGAGACAGTGAATAGCACCAATGAGCAGGGCAAGGTAAGACTGGTGGCTTCAGCCTCGGCCAGTCCACTCCCTTGAAGTGGGTTTGGGCAGCCCCACTGGTACGAGCAGAACCCTGGTACCTCAAGGTCAGCGGCATCTGACCAGGACACTTCCCAACCATGGTACAGGTAGGAGCTGGTCCTCTCTACTGCAGGGCAGGGTGTGCAGTCTCCTGTGCTAACCTATGACGCTGTCCCCTGCAGATGCTAATGCAGTGTGAAGCTTGTTCCAGGCTTTTGCTAAAAACCTCTGCCTAATTTATAGCCTAAATGTATTCATCAGCTCATTTGGTTTTGCTCTGAAACATTTTTCAAATTTGGTATTTGGAGGAGCCTGTGTATAAGGCACCTGCTTAACTTCAGGCAGTGTAAGAAGCACCAATACATTTGATAATTAAATGTTTGCTGCCACCTAATTGTCCCTTATTACCCATATTCTTTGAGCCGAAAGCCTGTCTACTGGCACTCTCCCCAGAGTGCTGAGCTTCAAAGAGAGCTGGAGAACAGTTTCTTTTCTTAAAGCACAGTATATATTTAAAATGGAGCCATCTCCAAAACTGTCAGGAAACAGATAAAGAAATTGAGAGAATAGCAAACCCAGTGGGCTAATTATAAACAGTCAAATATAGAAAAAAAGCAGATTGCAGCAAGCTGATAAAATGACAACAGCAGTAACACTGAAAGAGCTAGCACTTACCTACAAACACCAGAGCACTCGGATGAGCATGGTTTCAGCTCTAATCATAATTTTTGTCTGCAGATCTGAAAACCTGGCCTCTTTGTGCTGGCAGGATGATACAGATGCCTATCCAGAGATCAGCTGCAGCCATCAGCTTGACTTCAGCCTAAAACCAGAAGAGATCTGGCCTCATGAATGAGTTTCCAACCACCTCTCTGCCTCGGGCTGGCTTTTCCCTGAATTTGAAAGTCCACCCCCGTGCTCTTCTCTGTTTTGAGCACTGTCCCCTGTCGGGTTGGATACGACCCACCTGCCTTTGCTGCCGCTCGGCTCTGCACCTTGTCTCCTTGCAGAAATCCAGGAAGGAATGTGGAGGGTTGAATGAACTCTACGTGCTGGCAACGCTGCAGCCACCTGGTGGGTTCACGCTTCTCCATCACACGTACTAAGCAAACGGTTGCATTTACACAGGCTTTTGGCAAGGGAAGCAGTGTTTTCTCAGCTATAAATACAAATACATTCAAGGCAGCTAAGATTTTTTTTTTTTTTAAAGCACTAACAGCCTGTGTGTGCAAGCAACTCTATTTTCAGCTGCATCAAGTAGGAAAGGTTTTGTAGTACTTTTACTTGAACTTTATGCTTGTTATATTTTCTCCTTAGTTTTTAGCCTGTCTTGAGAAAATGAGGTTTGTGCACAAATCCAGGGTGTGTGATTGGGGAAGCTCATCCAAGTGGGTCATGGAGGGCAAATTAAGCCCTGGTTATGGGGTCAATCATGTCTCTGTGGGTGTGAGCAGTCAGCAATCCTGGGACATGTTGCTCCAGGGAATGGGAAACATCTGCTTGAATGTTGGCATCCAAACCTTGGAGATCAGTGTCTGAACAGTGCAGGGCAGTGGAGAGCAAGGGGCACCTCCTGAAGGTGACTCAGCTCATGCTGGGACAGGTGTCTACTGCTCTGTGAGTCACCCTTGTTTCTTGCCACTGACTATAAAGGGACCAAAAACTGATGAGCTCATTGGAGACATCTACTTTGCAGTTGTCTAAATTTGGATAGATGACTCTCACCAGTGGGCTTGACAGTCCTAGTGATGAAGGCTCCGCAGAGCTCCTGCATCCCTGCAGGAGGGGTGGCAAGAGGCATTGAGGATCTGAAATTGGCTCTACACAGCTTGGGAATCACAGTGCTTCTGAGGATGGGTGCTGGGATGGAGTGGGATTAGCACATTGGTAGTAGAAAATTAAACGTGCCTAGGACCACTCTCAGGTACGGAGGCTAAACTGTAGTGGTGGGGTTTGTATCTATGCCATTAAACTCTTCAGAGTAGGCTGTCCTCAACCAGAGCCTCTTGGGAACAGTACCTGTCCTGTGCCTGGAAATTATTTGAGAGGGGGATGGTTTGCATGGCATGGCATGGCCAAAAACATGCTGGAAACTGCTCAAATGATGTAGTGCTGAAGATGACAGAGTCCTTGTGCCAGGGAACATCCGACACCTCTGAATTTACTAGAGGAGATGGAAGTGCAAGGCTGCACTTCAAGTAGGGGACTGGCATTTGCCAGGCTGGGAACTGTGTGCTCCCTCTGGCACCCAAACCATAAGCATCATCTGCATCGCATCTCCTAAAAAGCCCAATTTTTGTGAGTATCTGGTGGGAAAAGATTTGTCGTTTGGGGCTTAAACATTTTGGTTGCAGGAAGCCCTTCTTGTAAGAGCAACAGAAATTTATTCTGGCTTAAATTTTTCACAGCAAACAGCAAAACATCCCCGAATGGAGACCTCATGCTCTTTTTCCTACTTGCCTTCCCTTCCTTCAAAGGGGCGTTTTGCTGCCCTCTCCTGTTCAAAGACAGGCAGAAAAGGCACCGGACTGTTTGTAAATACGCTTTCGGGTCTCTGGGTGGAGAGGGAAAAATTGCAGTGCAACGTTTGAGGGTTCCACCGGACCCCACAGGAGCCAGAAGAGGCTGCCCGGGGCACTCTCACCTTTGCCAGCAGCCCCAGGCTCATCCTACCTGGTGCAGTGGCACACAACAAAGCTGAAACCTGGCAGCGCCAACGTGCAGCCAGGACATGACTGCACCTACCAAACTCACCTTTGGGTCGAAAAATCCAGCTTTCTCTGGCTGTAACAAATGATGCGATAAAGCTGTTCCCTAGATGCCTGCTCCTGCTGTGCTCTGAGAATGAGACTGAAGCATCATATTGATTGGAGAAAAGGCCAGATAAGGGTTTTATCTGGGATGTCTCAGTCTGAGAAGAGAAACTGAAGCATGTTTCTGTCTGGACATCCCATCCTGGTCTTCAGGGGCTGCCTGCCTGGATCCTCAACCAGCTTGCGCTGTTATCAGCCCTGCCTTGCTATCGCGTTCCTTAGGTGACAATCTCCTTCAACTGCAAGAGAAGAAGAAAGCAATCGCTTATCAGTTCAATCCTGTCGCATCATGCCTCTGTTCAAGGGACTTCCCATTGCTTTAGTGATTCCAGTAGTAAGGGACATCACAATGATGCACCCTGAGGATATTCAGCTTGTATTAAACATTAGGTGGTGAATGACTGGGAGACTGATGCTCTCCAAAAGGTCTCTAGAAAAACATGAGGATTTTTCTAGGTGCTGATAGACGCTGCTGCACCTGTGACATCTGGACTCTGGCAGCAGAATGAGAAACGCCAGGGAAAGGTGGACAAATGCGGGAAAATGACCGTGTTGTAAGAGCCAAATTACTGCCCTCCTGCACTGGAGATGATCTGGGTGTCTGCAGAGACATCAGGTATTAAACACAAGATCATACGGTCTGGCCACAAGTATCAAACAAGCCATAGAAATTTACAGAGTTATTAATAAGCCCATGCATGGGCTTTATGTGGCAAGGTTTTTGTCGTGGAGAAGCTGCAGGGGTGGCTTCTATCAGAAGATGCTGCCCCCTTGTTGAACAGAGTCGTTTCTAGCCAGCTGCAAGACAGACCCACTGCTGGCCAAAGCTGAGCCCATCAGCGATGTTGGTAGCGCCTCTGTAATAACATATTTAAGAAGGGGGGAAAAAAACCCCACTTTGCAACAGCAGGCGGAAGAGAGGAGTGAGAATATGTGAGAGAAACAACTGCCGACACCAAGGTCAGTGCAGAAGAAGGGGGAGGAGGATCTCCGGGTGCCAGAGCAGAGATTGCTCTGCAGTCTGTGGTGAAGACCATGGTGATACACACCGTACCCCTGCAGCCTGTGGAGGTCCACGGGGGAGCAGAGATCCACCTGCAGCCTGTGGAGGACCCCATGCCGGAGCAGTTGGATGCCCAAAGGAGACTGTGACCCCGTGGAAAGCCTGTGCTGGAGCAGGCTTCTGGCAGGACCTGTGGCCCCATGGAGAAGAGCCCACACCTGGAGCAGGTTTTTGTGGCATCGTGAAGATGGATGAGTCTGAAAGCTATTCCCCAGCAAGGCTGTAGCAGGTGGTTCACACCTCTCACTGGGGGCATTTTTTGCCCATTGCAAAGGTGCAGCTCTCTGCCAGAAGTCACCGTGGGTGTATGAACGTAGAGGCACCACAGACCTGGGTTTCCCCTAGGTCCTCTGAGTACATCATATGTCCTGTTGGACACCTAATCTGGCATTAGGACTCCCTCCCTTATGACAGCAGGCTCCAGCTGTGCTCCGTGACCCAAATGTGCTCCTGTCCAGATGCCGAAGCTCCCAAAGTCCAGGCGTTGCATCCATGCCCTGAGAGCTGCGGGATAATACTGCCCACATTTGCAGCCAGTCCCCACTGCTCATGTGCTGGTCTGTCATTTTCCTGATGTTCTCCCTGTTCCTTTGTTTCTGTTTTTGTCTGAGCTTTGGTATGTGAATGTTTGAGCTTGTTTATCTGTTTCAGCTGAAAAACTCTACAAGCTCCAGCAAAATGCTAATAAGAAGCATTTGCTGCAGCTAATTGAACTGCTTCTATGATCCTCCATAATTATCTCCTTGTACAGCACCTACCCTGAGAAAGGCTGTCTAAGAAAGGCAGAATGGATGCCAGAGATAATCAGATAGAAGATCTGGAAAAAGGATTTAATTTTCTTATCCAAATTAAGATTGTTTTTGGATTGATTACCTCACTAAATATTTGCTGTTGGGAGCAAACTAAGCTGGTGCTGGTGGGGACTGCAAAGGGAATGACGGGTGCTCAATTATTTACAGACTTGCTTGGCTAGCTGACTGTGCGCCAGGAATGCAAAGAGAGCCGTCGCTGGGAATCTCATCGGAGATTTTTCATTGCGAGTAAAAAGCAAGCAATGACAACGGGGAATGTATTCCCGAGTCAAAATGCTGAAACTGGCCCAGTGATAAATTGAGCTGTCACCAGGGCTTGATTATCACATCTAAAGCACACCTTACCCCAATCTTTCCCCAAACTCCTTGAGTTTGCAGACAAGGAGCTTGTATTGGGTTGGCACAGGCCTTCGAGGTCAGCAGGTTGCAATTGCTTCCAGTGCCTTTAGAAATCACGATTAATAAGTGCACTAGCTTTGTCCTTACCTGGCTTGTAGGTCTTTTATTGGTGCAGCCCTGAGTTGGGTTGGATGTATTGCACGGTAAGCATGCGTGACTTCTTGCTGAGCGGTCAACGCCTGGCTTGTCCTGATCTTTCATGCATCTCTATAACTCACAGCAATAGAGACAGCTCATAACAATTAAAACCAGTTTATAAGCTGTGCAGAGATGATGCAAATTGTCACAACATTTTATGAGTGTGGTCCAGGAGAACTGCAGTCACAAAACATATGATAGGCTTGCAAGTGAAGGAAAATTCATGTAGTCTTCAAAATGGGAGAAGGAGAATTTGGTAGTAGTAGCTATTAATAAGTTATGAAATATGGGTTGCTGTCTAGGAAGCTCAAATATCAACGAAAAGCTGTACAGAAAAAGCAGAAGGTAGCCACGTGAATGGTTTTATATACAGATATATATACATCTTGAAAAGAAACCCTTGCAGTGGCATTGCATATCTAACTGGTTGCAGATGTTAAAATTGTTGTTAAAGACCTAGAAAATCTTAGGCAGGCTGAAGTCATGTATTTAGGAAGAAGCTGGATAATGTCATCTTACATTCACAGCAAAATGGGAATCCTGTGACCTGCAGGCTGCAGTTTGGGAGGGCAGTGAGGAGATCATCCCACTTTCCACTGAACAGGGGTTGGCAAGTAATGGTTCAGTCTGTTAAAAGCTGTTGATCAGGACAATGCCCTGTGAGGATTCGGACTTCTTCCTGCCTGTGCCTGTAGGTGCCTGATTGCACTGGCCCATGCCAGTTTCACGGATTTGACAGAGTTGGAAGGGACCTCTAGAGATCATCCAGTCCAACTCCCCTGCTAAAGCAGGGTTGCCCAGAGCACATCACTCAGGACTGCACCAAGGCGGGTCTTGAAAATCTCCAGAGAAGGGGACTCCACTCCTCTCTCGAAAGCCTGTTCCAGGGCTCTGCCACCCTCACCGTAAAGAAGTTCTTCCTCATGTTTGAGTTCCAGCTGTGGAGTCAAGCCTGGACCTGCCGCTGAGACCTCATCAGCAAAGAGGTGAACTGCTTCATCCCTGTTACTTCATGCAGCTAGAGACATTGCTCATGTTTATTCATCCCATTATGGTGTTTCTATTTGTTCAATTGTAACATTAACTAGGCAAGATGCCAAAAAGCATCTGCTAATATTAAGCATATAATTATGACAATGATATGATTGCAAGTTCAGCTTCACTTGCTGTTATGAGATGGTGCTAATTTGGCTGATAAAGGGAACTATGTTGACATCCTGTATGCGCAAGCTTCCTTTAGGCCTTATTTACACACAAGTTACTGAAGGGATCTACATTTTTATGTGTATATGTATTTTCCACTAATAGGCTTTCATCCTGATCAGCTGGAGAGAGGAAGAGTGCGAGGTGACTGGTGCAGTTTATGTATGTGCCTGTTGGCAATTCGTGCTCAGTCTCACCCCTGGCACAAGGTGGGACATGGAGCTTCGCCTCCATCAGGCTTCGGTAAATCCCAACTCACACTCACGTTTCCCTCAGGTGCTCGTGCTGGACTTGGGGAATACAAGGGACAGATGCGCGCGTGTCCTCCGAGGCCTTGGGAAAGGAATGTTTTTTGTGGATAAACTTTGCTTGATGCTGCAGGACTGTCTCTCGGCCGGTTTGCACCTACTCCCTGTGCACTTGAAGATCTTCTGTAAACTGCCCCAAAAAGGATTTCAGAGATGCTGCCGGCCTGCAAACCCATGGAGTAACAGTGGCACCAAGTGGGCATATATGGGAACAGAACAACTAAAGCACAGCATAAGGGGACGTTAGAGAAGAAATGTATGTGACTAAGACTCGCCATAAAGCTCTTTATGGTAAGGGCATCCCCCAGTATTGTAGCGTATGAAGGCACAGACCCCGGTTGGTGATGCAATCAGAATCGTTTATTATAACAAACAGGCAGCTTATATAGTACCAATGTATCTTCTTTCCCAACCGACAGCCCCTGCAACCCCCAGCTGCCAGGTGGGTGGAATTCCTCACCCAGTCAGGGGCCGGGCATCGTTTATTGGTCGTTAGGTCCTGTTTCTGAGTCGTTAGGACTTGATCAGGGGCCTTCTCCTGACAGTGTTCCTGCTGCTTCTATTTCTTCTTCTGGCCTCTGCTTCTTCCACATCCCTGTTAACGTCCTGTTCTCCCACATCTCCCCCTTTTTTGTTTAATGTACAGAATAATGCTTGTGTTAATATACATGTATATTACATCCTAATGATTACATTGAACCTATATTATTAAAACTACTATAAACTATAAAACTACTATTAACTATATTATTAAGCTTATTGATTTCTGTAACTCTCTTATGCTATGGCTGGTTTCTACATCCACTTCCAACATCATGCATTTGAGCATACACGACTTGATTTATGCTTTTGGAACACAGGGAAACAAACATGGCAAACATAACATAATCATTAACAGAACTATCAGGCCTGATAACAATAAAACCAACGATACTTTTGCAAACAGAAAAGATTCATTGCTCTGTCATTTCTGATGGTTGTTGGTGATGCTCGGCTTCTAGATATGGTCGAACGAATCGTGCTGGGATCTACTTGGGACCATTTCCTGTGGAAACACAAGCGTATCCTCGCCCCCAAGTTATCAATGGCATGGGGCCTTCCCATTGTCCAGTGGCCATATCACGGATATGGACCATTTGCTGTGTTTTGAACATTGGTGAAGCTCCGAAGTGTTGGTTCTCTTGTGTCATATCAGTGTTGTCTCTGTTTAGAAAATTTAAAACACACAAAAGTGGCTTTCCATAGTGGTAGATCTCCCAGACTCCCCCTTTTTTGTTTAATTAGCAATTGCTTTAGCATTTGATGGACACGCTCAACAATCGCCTGCCCTGTAGGGGAGTGTGGAATTCCAGTGATGTGGCGAATGCCCCATTCCTGTAAAAAAAGTTGTGTGGTTTTAGGTACACATGCAGGGTGCAGGGCCATTGGTTTCTGGTATGCCCATAGCAGCGATAGCTGCTAGCCAGTGTTGTCGGACGTCTCCACTCTTTTCTCCTGTATGTGCAGTGGCTAAGATATAATTAGAAACATGTATAATTAGTGACATGTATATGCTTTAGGCGACCAAATTCTCCAAAATGTGTAACATCCGTTTGCCAAACTTGCAGTGGTGAAGTGCCACGTGGGTTAACTCCCAATTGTGGCAATGGGGCTATAGATTGGCATTCAGGACATGTCAAGATAATATTACGTGCTTGGTCAGTGGTTAGCTGAAATTGCTTTTGTAGTGCCTTCCTGTTTTGGTGAAAAAAGTTATGTGAGAGCTGTGCTTGTTGAAATCATTGTGGTGTGGCGAGGGCGACTGTGGCTTGTCCGCAGCACGGTTGCCCTCGGCTAGGGGTCCTGGAGGTGTGTGACCGTATACGCGTGATATAATAGGGTAGGAAACATAATGCCATAATTTTTTAAATTGTCCAAATAACTCTGGGTTGTTGACTTCCTTTAGGAAAGCGCCTTCTATACACTGAACAATTCCTGTAACATATAAAGAATCAGTTATGATATTAAGATTCACATCAGAAAAAAGCTGAAAAGCACGCGCAACAGCTGCAAGCTCAACAACCTGGGGTGATCCATCGACACATTTTGTATCTTGGTTCCAGAGATTGTCAGTGGTTCACGTAGGACCTTTTCCTCGGCTATCCGCAAGCCTGCTCCTAGGACAGCAAGGCCAACTTGGCTGATGACTGTCTGCAGGTCTTTGTCCTTTTCGGCAGCTAAAAGTATGTCATCCATGTAATGATAAATTTGGGTTTGCATTTGGGACAGGTTGCAAAGCATTTGCCACAGTTAATTGGCAGATAGTCGGGCTATTTAGCATACCTTGGGGCAGCACAGTCCAGTGATATCGTGGTGTGGGCTGTTCCTGATTGACAGATGGTACAGAGAATGCAAACCGGGGTGCATCCTTTGGGTGTAGAGGAATAGCAAAAAAACAGTCTTTGGGATCAATGATGGCTACTGGCCAATTTTGAGGCAGAAAAAGCATCCCCCAGATGCTTTCTTTCCACGCTGCTATGAAAGTGCTGGTAGGAGCCACCTGTGAACTCTTTGGGGGCTGTGGCAGGATAGGGCTACCTGGCTGTAGTGGGTGACGTTGGGAGACTGAGCCCAGGGGAAGTGAGGTGAGAGTCTGGGATGGGAGGGAATGGGAAGGGAAGGGAAGGGAGAAGACAGGGCATAGGACCACTGGGCAGAAGGGAGGAAGTCCTTGCTACATTGAGTGCTAAATGTTCCCCTGAGGGACTGGGAACATTAAAGGAAGAAGACTCTAAGAAAATGCTAAAATGCACCTTCTGACTCAGAAGATCCCTACAAAAGCAATTGGGGAAACAGCACCCAGTACTTCCTGGGATTTATAACCCTTTTTCAACAGCAGTGAGAGTCTGGGCTGCGTGTGCCTTGCTCTGACCTCACCCACCAATCCTTGTATTTGTCCATATTGAAACAAACCGTTTTGAGTTTACCAGTACATGCAGTGACCTACCATGGGGTCCATCCTCTCCACTACCCCAACCCACCAGCCTTATGCCCTCTGCAAGCCCTACAAGTCATTAGTCAGGTTTTATGTTTAAATAATTGATAAAGTTAAATCCTAAAAGATTAAAATTAACTACCGTGAAGTATTGCTAGAACTAAGTGTTAAATCAATTATCTTCTATTTATAATTACTCTTTCTTTAATTTTTACCCAGTTTTGATGCATTCTACTGTCTTGATCTAAATGTCATGCATTTCCAGATTAAAAGCTTTACATGACATGCAGCCTTCCAGGGTGTAATTCGGATTCCCCTCCCATATCAGTGCCTCCTTGCAAGAAGCTCGTATGTGTGAGTGGAGAACTAAAGGAATGGGGCAGACAGCAAGGCTGTTACAGACAAGGGTCAAATGCAGCTGACAGGAGCAGGCTGTAAGAGAGGGAGGGGAAAATTGACAGTTAATCACATTTATAAGTAAACTCACAACCTGATAAAAATTATCCCCGGCTAGAAATAATACAGTTAATTTGCATGTGAAAGGTGTGATACAGACAGGCTTGTGACTAAGAATCCTATTAAGTCTCCAGAAACATTGGCTTCTTATAAGCTTTCCTCTCTGCTTTTCAATGTTCCAGTAATTAGTGAAACTTAAATCCTTTTGATGTTCTGCTGGCCAGTTATTTATTATCTCTTGGGTGTGATTGATCTGGATGTTCTGACAAAAAGACTTTCGGCCTCAGGAGTGTCTTTGACACCCCTTTTGCTTGTGCTGTGAGGAAAAAAACCAATGTTTCTTCATCTTCACCATCCTCTGGCGTAAGTGCGAAGCAGAAATACCTGCACCTTTCTGGTTAATTTAAATTTTTTCTATTGGAAATAGAAGCCTTTTCTGTAGATATCTTCTACTTGCATAAAGATATAGCTATTAATTTAATTTCTACGTAGGCCTCTAAAGTAAAGGAACTTTTCTGTGAGGAGGAGGAGGAAAAGCAGGACTCTCAGAGTTCCGGCTGTAGAGGCAGAGGAACTATTTGCAGACAGATTTGAGAGCGCCGTAACGCTAGGAGAGCGATAAGGGCTGTGCAGAGGAGATGTGGCCACTCGGTCCTTTCTGCTTTGGTAGAGCTCAGCGATGCCGGGTGACAGCCACAAATGGCACCTGCAGAAGCACTTTGCTCCTGCTGTGTGACCAGACCTCCTTGCTTGCCTTCCCTTTCTGTTAGATACCTCTTAATTTTATTCTTTTATTCCTCAAGGAGAAAAAAAAAAAAAAAAAAAAGAATAATGCAAGAACCATAAATGAAAGCAAAACACCAGTTCGTGGCCATACCAGAGGGTGTTGCTTGTGCGTGTTGCTTCTCGTTTCGCCCCGGCATTGATTCCCATTCCCATCGCTGCTGCCTGCGAAGCATCCTGCGGGACAAGCCCCGCTGGGCAGAGACGGCCCCGCTCCGCAGCCGCGCCGGGGACGAGGGCTTTCCACGATGTATTTTGCTTGTTTTGTTTCTGTTACTTTTTCCTTCCAGTGGAGGAAAACCAAAAAACCCAAAACGCAAAGCCCAATGAAGGTGTCCCAGTGAGCAAATCGCCTTGGAGGGGCGGCCCGGCCTCCCGGGGCCCTCTCCCCGGGCCCTCCTGCCCGAGCCGCGCACAACCCCGGCCGCCGCCCCCATTCCCATGGAAACTCCGGCCGCCCCGGGCGGAAAGGGCAGGCCGAGAGGGGACAAAGGAGCCGGGGAAGGGGGAAGTGCGCGGGAAGGGGGAAGTGCCGGAAAGGAGGGAGGAAGCCAGCTGAGGGGCCCAGGCCCAGGCCCAGGCCGAGGCCGAGGAGCGGGGCGCGGAGCAGGGGAAAGTTGGAGCGAGAGAGGAGAGAGGTCGGGGCCCGGAGCGCCGGGAGCCTGGCGGGAGCTTTGTGCGTGGCCGGGGGCCGGGAATGCCCCTTCGGCCGGCTGCGGGCAGCCTGGATGGGCCGGAGCCGGTGGGGCCTGCGCCGGGGTGTTGGGAGAAGCCGGTGGGCCTGGCTCGGGGGACACCCGAGCGGGCCGAGCCAGGGTCCCGGGCGGGTGTGGAGAGGACACCGGCAACGAGAAAACACTAAGTTGTGGAAGGAAAAGAGCTGAAAACAAGACCCGAAAGCAGGAGAGGTGGCTGCGGTTCCTGCAGAGGTGGCTCACAGGTGAACGCGTCAATACATCAGGCTGTGACGAGTGTAAGTGATAGACAGGATTTGGGTTACCAGAGTGTTGTGGGTGGTTTGTTTTTTTTTTTTTTTTGTTTGTTTTGTTTGGTTTTTTTTTTTGCTTTTGCTTTGTTTTTAGAGAGAAAGAGACAAAACCCGAAACACTGAGATGAGAAAGAGCCCAGGGGTAGAAGGGGCTTGGCCGAGCCTGGGCGAGCAGCTGGCACAGCGCTGCCTGCCCTGGTCTGGGAGATGCTGGGTGGAAGTCACCACCGTGCCCTGCTCCCGGAGAGGCTGGGAGTAACCCGGTGAGCGTGGAGAAATGGGGCAGGTTGTGCCCACACTGTCCCAACGCAGCCAGGTATCCAGGGTAAACTGAGACACAGCGCCTTCACTGCAATACATGAACTGTAGCACTGGGGGAGGATGGCAATTTGCAGCTGAATTAGTAATTTTAGGTGTAAAATACTAATTTTTCTTTTTAGTGAAAATAACATGATGCTTTTTTAGAATTAGGTGGACCAGCATTCCTTGAAAGAAAGGAGATGTTCCTGTCCCTTGACCCTAAAATCAGCCCTGAATATATGCATCATGAATAGCTCTGCCCTGCTAGAGACATCAAACTCCATCACACCTAAAAGCGTTTTTGGGTCTCATGATGCAAGCAGCATGCACAGATTGCGAATACCAGTTTTCAGTGAAGAATAATAATAAAGAAAGAGGGACTGCTTTTGCCTTCTGGATGCTTCAAATGCAAGTATTGTTGCTACAGGCTCTGGGGCGGAGATTTCTTAGAAACACCATCTTGCTGATTAAATTTGCATATGAAATTTGGTTAGGTTAATTGTACATGAGTGCGTGGAAGGTGGCGTTTCTTGATGGGTAAGGGTGGGAGTGCACCTAACCTGCTTTCCAGCAGGTGCTGTGAGCATCTCTAAAGGCGCATTGTCAGGGCCTAGTTTGGATCCCCCATGATACGTCTGTTTTGTAGGCTGAGGAGCACCAGGGTCACAGCATCCTCCCCCAATAAGCCTATGTCTGAGTAGCATGTTGTTGATGCTGCCACTAATAGCATCATAATAAGTTTTGGGAAGTACTTGTAGGGAGGATTTTATCCTTGGTTTTTATGGTAGAGATTTCCAGGCCTGGGCTCTGGAAGGTCCCATCTCTTCTGTAGGGCTGTGGTACCAGCAACTGTACAGTTGGGAGGAAAGGGGTGTTTTTTGCCCAGATGGAGACTTGATCTCCGTCTGCCGATGTGAGCTAGTGTCTCCAGTGGCTGTTGAGCTCTGCACAAACTGTTTGCTGCTTTACAGGTGGCTTCACTTCTGAGTGCAGTGTTGGCTTCCTCCCCAGTGCCAAAGTGAGAGCCAAAATTAGGTGTTCCACAGCTATGTCAAGCCAGCAGGTATGGGGTGCCAGCCAGATCTTCTTGTCATTATTTGTCCCTGAAGAGTTGGCGGTGTGGATGACCAAGGGTCCACTGCATCCTTGCTCACGTTCTTCTGTCTGCAGCAAATGATCTGATGCTGGGAGGCCATCAGGGATGAACTGTGGGCCAATTTGCAACTTGCCTGGACCCCCTGCAGCTTTTTCACTCCCATCACACTTCTGTGTGCTGGGGACACGCACATTATAAACACCTCCCTCTCTCTATCTAAAGAGGGATATTGCTCTTGTTTCAAAACATGCCACCCGACTTACTGAATTGGCATCTCCCAGCACCAAAAATAGCTTACCTGCCCCTTGCTGCTCACTCCAGTCTCTGCTTTCCAAGTATGGCATACATGGAGGTAGCAGAAGGACAGTGAGTACCTTGGGGAAGAGTGACCAGGCCATTGAAGGTACAAAGATGCCTGGCAGGTGGCCCAAGGATCTGAAGGTGGCATGTTGCTTTCTAGCATTCAACAGGGAGCATTTGGTGCCATGTGGCCTGTGGCCACATCCTTGTGCCAGCACAAGTGTGTGCTGGAGCGAGGATGGGGAGAAGGCGAAAGGGCTCTGGTGGCTCTCCTGGCCGTGCTGCTGATCAGGGGGTGCAGCCAGTGGCATGTTCATTTCCCTGCATCAGGTAGTGCTCCTTGTACTTTTTCTGTCGGAAATGTGTCATTTTCATCAGGGCCTGCTCAAACTCCTGGACCTTTACTGTTTCTGATGCAATTAGGGGTGATTGGAGCAGGTTTTCCTCCAGATATTGAACACTAGTTGGCCGGTAGAAATTTCGGCATGTGTGCTGCTGGGCTATGTGTTACTTGAAGATGCGTGAGAGCAAAGGCAGGTTGCAGAGCTGCAGCAAGCCCCAGTCCAGCTCCAATCAGGAGGAATGGGGGTTCTTTCAAAAACCCATCTGCCGTCCAACACCTGGGTTGCGGCTGCCCATAAAGCCACAGTCATGCTTCTGAGATTGTTTAATTTCATACTTCATCTCCAGATTTCCTACTTGCTGACAAAACCATTAAAACAGGCACTGCTTTTGAGGTGCAGCCTCCCAAAATCATATTAAAAGAGCTGGTGTTGTTGTCTCTCGTGAGGAATACGCATAGTGCAGCCACAGGCTGTATGAGAATTTTTTTTCTTCCATTCAGTTCTGTATTGGTGCTTTATAACTTTGTCTAAGATTTATTATATGACTTTTTTTTATAAGTGCAGCCTTTGTTCACCCTATAGATATGTATTTTTTTAGACTTTGAGTTTTCTCAGGGTACTGGTGTGATTACAGCAATACGTTGGCACTGCAGTTGGTTCACAGAGTAATTTATTTCAAGGATTATCGATTTACTGGGTATCTCTTGCAGCAGGAGGGGTTGTATCTGACAGAAGTTAAACCCCTGCTGCCTTTACCACCACTTCTAGCTGGATTTTACTTGTCAAGACAACCGTAAACCTTTCCAAAGCCCCAGAGTCTCAGTAAAAGGAAAAAACCAAATTCTTTGGTTTTGCATTAGATGTGCTGAGGTTGTTAGTGCTGTGCCTCTTCTTGTTAGCACCATGTGATTTCACAGCCCAATTTGTGTAAAAGTCAGTTCTTTGCCAGCCAAGAAGGGAGGCAAGGATGCTTAGCACAGAGTTACCAAACAGAATTTATTCTTTTGTAATTTAGCTATGTGCGTGGTGGTACCCCACCATGGAGGGCACAGATACAGAGGAAAGCAGGGATTATGTATGTGACAATACAGCTGTATAGACCAGTCACATTTTTCATGTTAAGGCATGGGCTAATAGGTTGCTGTTGCTGGCATAATCGGTGTGTACTTGTCCCTTGCAGGATGCGTATGTGCTTGTTCCGTGCAGGTGGTGCACACATCACGTATGGTCACACATGTGTGGTCAGTGGTGTGATGATCTTCCTTGGTGTAAACCCTTGTCCTGGATTCTGGTCAGTTGCTGTTCTGTCTGTTGTTATATGCCTGGTTCCATCGAAGGGTAAATCTTCTATTGTCATTGGTATGGGGTGTTCACAGCTGGTAAGAGCTGGCTTTGTTGGTTCTTCAGGTCACATTGACCCTGAGGTAAAAGCTCATAGTCTCAGGTAGTGTGCATTCTTTTAAACAAGTGGTATTGCAATTAGCATCTCACCTTTCACGTTTGTCCGTAATTAAGGATTTCTCACAATATTTGGGAGTAAACAATACTCTAAAATTCACGCTGTTTAGAAATGCAAAATGTGTTTGTTCACAACAAAGAATCACATTACAGAGTTTGATCAATTGATCAGTAGCTCAGCAGATGTAAAAGGATATTTTCTGTTGTTTCGAGGTAATCAATTTTTTTTTCCAATGGAAGATGCACATAGAGAAACATTAAACCCTTGATTGACAGCTTGCTTAAAATAAGAACATGATAGCTGCTTTTTCTTTTATTTCCCTGCTCAAACCACAGGTTTCTGCATTTTTCATCGTGACGAAGCTTTCTTCATCATTGTTAGCGTTCAGTGTTGTAAGCTAAATCCTCTTCCATCTTTATCTCTCTCGGCTTCTGCAACGAGGATGCTGTGATGATGCTGAGGGAGATGCAGCAATTAACTCTACGCCAGGATTTAGCTCTGCCCCCAGTCGAGCTGGAGATGCTGCGAAGAGGTTGCCAGAGACATACAAGCCTGCATCCAGGTTTTTGCTGCATCCCTGCTGCTGAGAGAGAGATAGATCATATCCAGAATTATTGCCCATCCCTGTGGAAGGAGGGGATGCCTAGAGATGTTGATTTGCAAGGGAGATCGATCTGGGCACCGATTTTTCATGCTGCCTCAGCACCATCTGTGAGAATGGGGTGTTGAGACCCCTCCAGTGATGTGGGGGCTGCAGGATTTTTCAGTTCTGGTGCCGAAGCTGCACTCATGGTGAGGTCTCTGTGGCGCAATGGACGAGCGCGCTGGACTTCTAATCCAGAGGTTCCGGGTTCGAGTCCCGGCAGAGATGATCTCCAGGCAGGTGTCTCTTTTCTTTTAACGCATGTTCTTCTATAGGTCCCAATCCGTTACATTTATAACACCCCTGAGGGCTTCAGACGGGAAGATAATGACTTTTCACGACACCCTCTCTACAGCTGATGCACGTAACAGTTGTGTGCTCCCTTTCTAAGGCATCTCTCTTTCATCATAGTCCCCTTCCCTCATTCCTTTTGGTATCTCCTGAATAGCTAGGTGTTTTAACCCCACTTGTTCCCCTGATATTGCTCATGGGTCCCATCTTTGATACCTGTTTAAGAAAAGTATTGTGCTTTCCAGTAGAAATCAGCTGGATAGGCAGCCTTCTGTTGATATTTCCTGTGATAAATGAGGTAATTTCTTTTCAAATGCCTGGCGAAAAATGTGGGTCTATATTCTGAATTTCCACCTGTGGTGGTGCAGAACTCCTGGGCCACGTTGCGATGTCAGGACAAGCCAACCTTCTGTTCTTGTCCTGCAGTGAGTTGGGATGGTTAGGGACTCCCCAGCTGTACCCAAAACTCCTCCTGCCTGGATTGTAGTCCACTCTGGAAGGTACCAGAATTACCTGACAAGAATTGTGGGCAAAATAGAAAAACACTGGCCAAAGTCAGTCATCTCTTGATACTATAAATAGTGATCCTAAGTGAGACCCTTTGAGCCCTCCAGGATCGCAGTGGGCTGTGACGCCATGTCTCACCCTGAGCTGGGACATCTCTCAGGGAAGATCACTTGAGAAAATGTAGGTAGGCATCTGTGCCTGTCACCTGTGTGTATCTGGGAAAGTGGCTCTAGTGCAACTGAAGCTCCCAGCGAGTAAAAAAAAAAAAAGCAGATTTGTTCAAAAAATGCAAAAGCTCTAGTGGCCTGTATCAACAGCTGTACCCGAGATGGTGCCAAGTAGTTTTTCCTCCGCTCGGCTGTAGTCTTCGCAAACCTTCATGAAAGAAGAAGCTTTAGATTCTTATGCTAAAGGGTTTTGTCCTCTCTCAGCAGAATGTCAACTGCCACTGTTTCTCCAGGGTTGCCCTTTCTTCTGCCACGACAGCACAGGACGGATGGAGAGGATCTGGAGTGCTCTGTGAGTACGAGGTACATCTGCGATGTGGGTCTGCGTTTTTCCTAAGGTCCTTGTAGTATGGACTTTGAAGTTAACACGAAGGATGTGCCAGCTCTCCTTCAATAGTTTTTTCTATGAAATATTTTAACAAAATACAAAAAAATAAAATAAGGTCTATTCTGGAGCATGTTATGCCCATGCAAAGCTTACTTCCCTCCATTTATTTTCTCTTCCTGAAAGTGTAATCTTCTCTTTCTGCATGCTGTCTGTTAAATGACACTGTGAAAATAATTTCGTACTAAAAGTGGGAAAAAGCTGTTTGTAAGAGTTCAGATGTTCACAAGAAGCAGGCTTTGTTTTCATGATAAAAGCTTTATGCTTTTTTTAGCCGCCACAAGACTTTGCACTCTCTTTGCACCTCTTTGTCAGTCTTTGGGTTCTCAGTTGTAACAGTCAAGATATCATAGAACCCTGTTCCTCTGCATGTTTGGCACAGCCAAAAGCGTTGGCCAGTCTGCCAGTCCTTTTTGGTAGCCTGATGGATTGTAGCACCGGCGATTTGATTCTCCCCTTCCCCCCAAAAAATAAAACCATTTGGGGGATCTCTTATCTTGCTTTTTTTTCTATGCTAAATGAAACTTTAAAAAACAGTTAAAATTGTATAATTTACAAACTGTCTTGCACAGTTTAAACTGCAACTGCCAGTATAGCTGTAGCATGAAATTTATAAGGTCTACTTAAGCAGTTAGGTATTTGTTTTAAATCTTTATAAAAAGAGAGGCGACTGAACATACTGAAGACAAAGAAGTTATTGGCAGTGGTCAACACGGATTTACCAAGGGTAAATCATGCTCGACCAATCTGATAGCCTTCTATGATGTTATAACTAGATGGCTGGATGAGGGGAGAGCAGCAGATATCATCTACCTTGACTTCACCAAGGTTTTTGACACTGTCTCTCATAACATCCTCATTAGAAAATTAAGGAAGTGTGGGCTAGATGAGGGGGCAGTGAGGTGGATTGAGTCCTGGCTGTATGACAGAACTCAGAGGGTTGTCATTAATGGAGCAGGGTCAAGTTGGAGGCCTGTGACCAGCGGCATCCCCCAGGGGTCAATACTCAGCCCAGTCCTGTTCAACATATTCATCAATGACCTGGACGAGGGGACAGAGTGTATCCTCAGCAAGTTTGCTGACGATACCAAACTGGGAGGGCTGGGCGACACTCCAGAAGGCTGTGCCACCATCCTGCGTGACCTGGACAGGCTGGAGAGCTGGGCAGAAAAGACCCTCATGAGGTTCACCAAGGGCAAATGTAAAGTCATGCACCTGGGGAGGAAGAACCCCAGGAACAAATATAGGTTAGGGGTGAATCTTCTGGAAAGTACAACTGAGGAAAAGGATCTGGGAGTCCTGGTGGATGGCAGGATCTCCATGAACCAGCAATGTGCCCTTGTCGCCAAGAGGGCCAATGGAATCCTGGGCTGCATAGGGAGAAGTGTGGCCAGCAGGTGGAGGGAGGTCATTCTCCCCCTCTGCTCTGCACTGGGGAGGCCACAACTGGAATATACTGTGTCCAGTTCTGGGCTCCCCAGTTCCAGAGAGACAGGGAACTGCTGGAGAGAGTCCAGCGTAGGGCAACAGAGATGATTAAGGGATTAGAGCACCTCCCCGATGAGGAAAGGCTGAGAGAGCTGGGGCCCTTTATCCTGGAGAAGAGAAGGCTGAGGGGAGACCTCATCTATGTTTACAAGTTCCTAAAGGGTGGGTTGAAGGAGGATGGAGCCGGACTCTTTTCAGTGGTTTCCAGCAATAGGACGAGGGGCAACGGGCACAAGCTGGAACGTGGGAAGTTCCACTCAAAGATGAAGAAGAACCTCTTTACGGTGAGGGTGCCAGAGCCCTGGAAGAGGCTGCCGAGAGAGGTCGTGGAGTCCCCTTCTCTGGAGATCTTCAAGCCCCCCCTGGATGCTGTCCTGAGTGATGTGCTCTGGGCAACCCTGCTTTAGCAGGGGAGTTGGACTAGACGATCTCTAGAGGTCCCTTCCAACTCTGTCAAATCCTTGAATCCGTGAAGGTAATGTGGTTTTTTTTTGCCCCCTGATATTTAGACAGAGTGCTCTGAAGTACTTTATTTCTGTCTGGGTTTCAGTGGCACATTTCCTGGGCGGTACAGTAGCATCTCTCTTGGGCAATGCCACTGGCCAGAGTCCCTCCGTGTTGTGTAGCACACAAAAACCCCCTAGTGAAATTATAACTACATAGATAGTGTAATGGTATCAATTCACAGTTGTGCAAGTTAAATGAGTGCCAAGGGAAAGCCAAATACTTTTATAGTATAAGTATTTTTATTGGGTGTATATAAACATACACCTTGTTTTAGCCACCTCGTGCTGTTTGACAGATGCCACAGCCCAGGTTTGCAGCCGGTGATGGAGCTGCCTGAGGGGAAGGGGCCAGTCCTGGGTCTGGTCTTTTTGTGCATTTTTTTTGGTGAATAAAAAAAGGGGTGCATGTGTCTGGGGGGGCGGTGATGTCATTTGAAGCACTCTGAAGTCACCGGTGGAACAATGATGGAACAGTGGAGGAGCAAGTGAGAGGGGAATTTGGGAGTTATGGGATTCCCCCCAAAAGAGGTGGGTCACAGCCTCAAAATATCTGAAATTCGGGGAGGTGGGGGTGGTGCTTAAAAAAATGTTAAAACCTGTAAAATATGGGCGTGAAGCGTTGAAATGGAGAACAATCTCTCATTTTAATATGTATTGAAAAATAATGTTCACTTATGTGTGTAAAAGAAGTTCAAAATAAAAAAACTTTAATCTCTTAAGTATTCTGTGATTCTATATTACATAAAGGAGTTTAGAATATGAAGAGTTTTAAAAGATTTATTTATAAAGAGATATTAAAGTGTCAAAATATATGTCTAAATGGATAGCTAGTCTAATTAGATTTTCCATATAGTGTGTTAATATATGTCTAAATAGATGAAACAGATAGTCTATATAAGTAGATAATATATATTCTCTAAGCACATATATATGTGTAAATAGATAGACATGTGTCTGTGCTCTATAAGGTTTCTGAAATGCAAATAAAGCCTATTTATAGAAAGGATTTAAAAACTCTATTCCCCCCCGATCTCTCTTGAAAACAAAAGTGCTCTTAAAAGCTGCCCCTTCCCCCTTCTCCTTTTCCCCTGCAAGTTTGGGGCCAATTCCCCCTGTGCACACCGAGTGGGAGCTGCCACCACAGCATAAAAATACCCCAAGCACCCCAATTCTGTGTCTGCACTGGGGAAAAAACCCTAGTTTTCAGCTGGAAAAAATCCCAATGTGGGGCTCCCAGGAAAGCTAAATCCACCTGGATTTGTGCAGCTGGGAAGCAGAAAAAAACCAAACAACTGTCCAAAAAAAACCCCAACAGTGAGTCTGCAGGTCCGCACAGTGCACCGGGCACATGCAGGTGCTGGTGCCACATGCAGAGCGATGCAGCATCCCTGGGGCTCGTTCTGGGGTGAAAATTCCTCTTCTGCAGGATTTTGGTGCAGAAGCGATGGCTGTCACTGCCCGGGCTGCGAGCGGGGACAGGGCAGAGAGCTGGAAGCCCTGCCTGCCGGCAAGTCTCTGGGTGGAATGATGCGGGCTGAGAACGGTCACCGCTCATCACCCTAATGGAGGCTCAGAGCGGGATGAGTGAGAGGGCGCCGCCTCACGGCCGCGGGTCCGTACTGCACGGGAGGGGGCACGCATGCGCAGTGAGGCCACCCAGCTCCCCCCCCGGCCGGGGCTTTGCGCCCGCAGCGCATGCGCTGTTCCGCGGAGCCCGAGGCAGCGCCGGGCCTGAGGGCCAACCGGCCTCGCCAGGGCTCCGGCGGCCTCTCCGCCACCCGGAGCGGCTTCTGTGCCACGGGCCTGCAGCCACGGCTGCTCCGCCCGGCCCCCAGACTGGCCATTAGCGCTCCGGTCCCGGCTGTAACCACGAACCGGGGCCCCCGGAAGTGCCGCTCAGTCCTCTGGATATCCATCTCTATGGCCTTTCAGTCCGCTGAGAAACCGGAAGTGCCCGTCAGTCCTCCGGCGTCTGTCTCTATGGCCCCGCGGTCCTCCAGGACACCGGAAGCGCCTATCACACCTCCGGACGTTCATCTCTATGGCCTTTCAGTCCTCCGGGCTACCGGAAGCGCCCGTCAGTCCTCCGAAGTCGATCTCTATGGCTCCATAGTCCTCCAAGGCACCAGATACACCTGTTGCTCTTCCGGAAATCACATCCTCCCGCTGTTCTTCCAAAAGTACAGGAAATGGTTAACAATTAAAGACAACGATGTCTTAAGATTACAAAGCTAAAGCAACGACAGATGGTCCCCCCCCCCCCCCCCCCCCCGCCCAAGGAAAAGAGAGGAGAGGAAGAGATAAAAGAGATTTATGAGTTTAGAAAAAAAATAAACTACTTTAATGAAAATATTAATAAATGATGAAATAATAAATAATAAGAAGAAAAGAGAAAAAAGAAAAGGAAAAAAATATACAGTATATACAAAACTGTACTAAGCTCCCAGGAGGAAGATCCCATCACCAGCAGGCACAGGGGAAAGTCCCAGGCTGGACTCGGTGATGGACAGGAGCCAGATTCCAGATCTGGAGTCAGGAATGCTCAGATCAGGATCAAAGGCAGACAAAGAGACAGGGTCTTCCTTGGACGTCAGCCACTGAAGGAAGAGAGTTAACCCTTTGATCTCTCAGCTTTTATACTGAGCACTATACAGATGGGATAGAATCCCGTTGGTCAGCTTTGGGCCACCTGTCCTGTCTGCTCCTCCCTACAGGGGTGACCCCCTATGCTTTTTCCGCTTCCAACTGGGCAAATAACAAATTTGCCTGACCTTGGTTGTTATAGCAATTAGCATAAGCAAGGGCCTCTCTGCACACCCTTCCTTGGTATAATCAGATCTTACCACTGTGAGTGTGAACAGTTTCTGAACAACATGTTATTAATTTCAGAGTTTAGTTAGAAGAGACCCAACTAAAAAGTATAATTACTGAACAGAAAATTAATTCTATTTTACCTCAAATCAGGACAGATATCTATCTCAATCTACACCCCTGAAAAATTAAGTGCAATTACATATCCCATCTCATTGCTGACCCTGCAGATGTAGCTGCAATCCCAGAGCAGGTCTTGTTACCTCCAGTAAGGGCCACCTCCTGTGTTTGACCATAGCAACCTCCTGCAGACCATAAAGCAAGGGCAGGAGAGAAACACAGCTCCTGCTCCTCTGGCCACTTTTATGGCTTCTGGGGGGCTGGCCCTGCCCCTGCCCCAAGGGGGAGGGATTGTGGGGAGGGTGGTGGGCAGGGCCTGGAGTATTTAAGCTCTGGCCCCGGTGAGGGAGCTCATTCTGCTCTGGGGTTTCCCTGGGTTGTGGTGTGTGCTGAGCTCTTGGTGATCTGCAGCTTTGTGGGGGGCTCAGCTGGGGGGGCAGGGGTGTTTGGGCTTTGACAGGAGCAGAGGTGAGAAGTCTGAGGTAAAACCTTTAGAACCAGGAAAGGTTCAGCACTATATACAACAAAAAGTCGATTTTTTTTTTTTTTTTTTTTTTGGCTGCCCAGGTGGCTGGCTGGCTTGTTTTTTTGGCCACCTTTTACTTACCCCAGGTGCACTGCATTTTCTTGGAATTCCTGGCTTTATTGATTTTTCTAGGTGATGAAGAGGAGCCTAGCAACTGCAGGATTGATCCAGTTGGCTGATTGTGTTTTTCCTTGTGGAGGATGGCTTCTGACCCTCTGAAAGCTAAGTTGAGGGTCTGGCACTGGAGATTGTTTGGGGGAGGGAAAGGGACAGCGTTGGGTATTGCAGGGAGGGATTTTAAAGTCCAAGTGGGGCAGGGGGCTGTCCCAGAGCAGTCCCCTCTGGGTTGGTAAAGGCAGTGGGTTACTCTTCAGCACAAAGCCATCATGTGCTCGGCAGGGCAGTTCCAGCCAGTGTCTTTTGTGTAGTTTGTGTGGTCTGTCTCCTGTGTCTTAGACTTTCCTCAGGTCTTGATGTTCTCATTGCTCTTTGTGCTCAAGGGGCATGGCAGGCACCTCAGACCCCCCCTGTAGGGTCTGGAATGTTTGCCCTTGTTGGCATCGTGCCCAATGGGCACTTCTTTTCTTGCATGATAATCTTAAAGCACAGATCAGATCTGCATCTCAGACATTTCTGGATGGTCCTCTTTTTGTGTCATTGTTTCCATCTATGTGAGCAGCTCTGTTCTCTAGGCATCTGTTTTCAGGGACTGGGCTTCCTTCCCTGTATCCTTATGTTCCCAGGTCTTGAAGCCAGGTGTCTTGCATGTACATCCTCTCCATTTTGTCAGGAGCTTCTTGTCAGGGGCCATTACATTTGATTCTCTTATGGCTTTGCTGTAGAGCCTCCTGATGTCAGGGCTGCACCCTGCAGGTCTTCTTGCCCAAGGGCTCCTCTGGTCTGGAAGTCATTCTTCCTGTGGAGAGTGTTGTCTGATGTTTGAGTCTCACTGTCTATAGTGTTGTCTGGTGTTGGGCTGCATGGGGGTGTGGTTGGTGTGGAGCTGCCCTGCCCAGGGGTGTAGAGTCAGGGGTAGGCAGAACAGCAATAAGGGTCTGGGGTTAACATGTTGATTTGCCCAGGTCTGTGTTCTCCAGCACAACAGTAATATTATTTCTCTTGGCATCTTAGGTGCTAAAAATGATGACCGCTGCAGCATTTTATTTTGGGATCTGTGCAGAGCAGGTGAGTGGAGAGCCCATGGCGCTTTTGAGGAGGGCGGGCCTTGAGGGACCCCGACAGACCCCGGCATACTTTGGCGGGCCCCGGCGGACCCTGGCGGACCCCGACAAAACCCGATGGACCACCACATATTACTTATGTACTTTAATTCTTGCGTACGATTCTTGTATCCTGTGACTCTCGCCTCCCTTTCCACTTTTCCC
>JAHREE010150599.1:0-17248 GCA_033628505.1 Tringa tobata
CAGAAAGCAAGATAATAAAGTGCTTGCTTACTTCAAAGCCATTTTTGAATCACATCTAATTGATCCTCAAAACAACCTCTGCAGCAATACCATCCTCGTTTTCAGGAGAAGTAAAGGACAGGACACTGTAACGCTTTACACAGGGCCCAAGTTAAGAGATGGACTGGAGATGGGAACAGCTTTTCTCTTTCCAAAAGTAACTCCAGTGTAAAACGCTTCAGTAAATCTGAATATCTTCACTTACAATTATTTTCTGGCGTTGTCACGTGTGAAATCCCTCACGCTTTTTTTCCCCTCAGATCTTTATTCTGCCTTTCAAAGTGAATATATACACAGTGGGTATTTTCCCCATATTCCTTGACGGCATTTTATGTTTTCTGCTACAAAACTGACAGAAGATCCTCATGTGGATGAACGGCAGCAATGACAACTTTAAAAAGTATTACTGGAAAGCCAGAAGTTTGAACTGTACAGCCTTTCCACTGTCTGGAAAGCAGGTATTGATCCTTGCCTCGGTGATGGATACCCACATCCTTGCTGATTTCTCAAAATCATGAAGAAGGGGTTCAAGGATGAAGGCCAGTTAGTTATGTAGGTCAAGACCCCATCCATCACTGCGCAAGAAACTCCGAAACAGTGTCACCTAAAGTTGGTACTGATGCTGTATAAAGAAGAAAGACTTTAAAAGTGTCATGCCTACCTTGTTGATGTGCAGTTGCTGTTGCTGGAATTGCTGTTTGTGTTTCTCCAAGAACTGCTGGTGCTGCTGCTGGATCACTAACTGCTGGAGGGCCTGGGCATTCTGAGGAAGGGGAGCAGACTGCGTGCGCCCCAGCGGGCGATGCTGACGGAGTTTGTGTATTGAAGGGGAGACCCGTTCTCCACCAACCAGAGACTGTGCATGGAGGGGCAGTCCTGAAAGATACCAGTCTGAAGATAATATGGAGGAAAAAACAGCAGAGAAGAAAAAAAAGGAAGAAGAAAGGAAGGGAGAAAACGGCTGTTGAGTAACACTAATGCTGACAATGATATATAACGTTAAAACCAGCCACCTCGCCATTCGCAGCTGAAGCATCCTTGAAAGAGAACAGATAACAATTAATTACCACTGGACGGAGCAATTCCTTGCTTTCTTGTGAGTTCTTTGCTTGCTTGCTTACTCAGACACCCTAGGGAAATGCTGCATTTTTTTAAAACCAGAGATACCTCACAGACCCTTCCATCGCTTGGTGGGTGACGTGAATTCAGATCTCGGTGGGAGTCTGAAGAAGTTAAAGCCTTAAAAGCTTGCCTTGGTACGGGGAGTAATCCCTGCTTCAGTTCTTGGAAAGTACCAACCCCAGCTGCTACCCCACAGCATCCAGCAATTACACCTTACAGGGAGGGGGCTCACTGGGTGTGCTGAAGGAAGATGGATGCTGATGGAGCTCCTTCTCACCCTAGATGACCACTTAGGGAAGCACGTCTGGCCTTGGCTGTGCTATACCCCTCCCCATAGAAACGACTAGGGATGAAAACTTCCAGGTGATAAAACTCCTCTCCAGGTTTGCACTGGAAAAAGGCACTCCCTTGAAGCATTTCAGGAATATGGGAGCCATCAGGCTTCATTATTTCTGTAGAAAGAAAGTAAGTTAGAGGCCAAGATGCTATCACTGTCCTGTGTATACATGCTAGTAACTTAACGAAAACATAAGGTTATTTTGGGATAGCTTGCATTATTCACATGCCCTTGGCAATTTGGGTGCCTCTGATGACTACCATGTGAAATACCCACCTGAGCTCCGGTAAGGGCACATCTTTACGAAGCATCTTGTCTTTTTAGCTGTTCTTGGGGTTAGCCAGTTTTTACTCTGCTCTCCAAAAACATAACTTTACATACTTCTTAGAAAGCTGGGACATGAAGACACACACCCAACACAAGGGTGGAGAACCTGAGGATAAGCCTTTCCTTAACCTAGAGAAGGCTCTAGGGAGACATTATAGCCCCTTCCAGTCCCTAAAGGGGGCCTACAGGAGAGCTGGGGAGGGACTCCTTATGAGGGAGAGGAGCCAGAGGATGAGGGGTAATGGTTTTAAACCGAAAGAGGGGAGATTTAGACTAGATCTTAGGAAGAAATTCTTTGCTGTGAGGGTGGTGAGACACTGGAACAGGTTGCCCAGAGAAGCTGTGGCTGCCCCATCCCTGGAGGGGTTCAAGGCCAGGCTGGATGGGGCTTGGAGCAACCTGGTCTGGTGGGAGGTGTCCCTGCCCATGTCAGGGGGTTGGAACTGGATGATCTTTAAGGTCCCTTCCAACCCAAACCGTTCTACGATTCTATAATTTTGCTAGGTACACTTTGAGATAGAAAGGCATCCCTGGTGTGAAATGCTGCCTCCCTAAAGTGGATAAGGCTTCGCATACTTTTAGGGAAAAAAACACTCCTTTGCTTTACCTCATTGAATAAAACAAACTCCAGACTGCTCAAGTGAGAGATTTCACAAAAGGAACAGCAGACCTAAGGAATTCTGCTCTAGTTTCCCCACATCCTCGTGTCTACCTTCCAGCACAGGAGCAGCACGCCGTCGTGCTGGATCATTTTTCAGCTGTCAGGAGACTATCTCCAGAGCTGAAGGCCATCAGTGGAATACTAATAAATTCCAATTTGCTTGCAAGGAAGTTCGAAGTACTAACTGCAGCTTGGCAGCCAGTACGCTCAGGTCTTTTGAGACCGTGTGTCGGCTCGCTCGCTCTCGGGTTGCTGCACCTGCAACGTGTGTTTCTTCTCCTTGCTCTGTTGTATAGTGAATATTTTTCCTAAGTGTAGCTTTATAACTTGTCGTAGCCACTCTGAAAACACCACCCATAGCAGGTGGACCAGGAGACATAAGCTTGGAAGCAAAGGAAGTATACTGGAAACGGAGAGAAGCTTCGAGAGAGGTCAAATAGGAAACAGAACAGCAATTCTCCTAAGAGTGCTTTAAAGCAAATGCTGGCATGAACGGAGAAGAAAGTTTGGGTGATAAGGTAAGAGGGGAAATTTTCCCCAACGGCTCTTCATCAGCAGACCTCGGGCAAAGGGCAACTGGTGAAGACCCACATACTAACTCTGGGTAACCTCGCCGTGCCACGGAGACCCCGGCAGAAAGAGGCAACAGAAAATTAGGTAAAGGTCCAAGAAATCTGCACATACCACTCTCACGGCTCCGAGAGTGCCGGCTGAGCATCCCGCTGCCGTGCTTCTGCTTCCCCACAGGTACCTGCTAATAATCCCACGTATGTTCCTGGGATGCGAATGTCTAACCAGAAACAACCCAAGCCAGAGCTACGCTGCAATGCTTCAGGGATTGACGTCTCTCAAGAGCTTCCATCAGAAATGGAAGGAAATAAAGAAAAATGACCACGTCTATAACGTAGGCAGAACATCTTTCATCCCAACGTTACACACTGTGAAACAGAGACGCAACCTTCTGGGGATTATTGCTTTGAATCAACCCTATTTATAGAAATATGCCTTCCCACAGGTATTTAATTCTGAAAATATGACACAGAGAATGATTCAAAGCAATTAGCATACTGAAAATGTAACATATACAAACAAATACAATCTGTTTGAATGCAGTTGATTTTGTCATGTTTTTGCCATTTATAATAACGATGAAAAGTGAGTATTTTAATCAGAGATTTTGCAAATACATGCCTTTCATATACAGAATAGAAACCGTCCATGATAAACAGGAAGGGTAATCGTAAGACACGATGTTTTTGTCTCCAGTTTAACTACATAGTTTTAAATTGTGACCTACAAACTTAGGCTTTACTTATGGAAGTAAATAGTGTTTATTTTTATTTCCCCCAAATGACAAGACAGCATCCCCGTGCCTCTGGATGAGGTAGGCAACCTCTGCTTTTTGCAAATGCCTCCGCTATTCGACGTATCAGCAAACACATCCTAGAGGTTATATATCTTATACCTACAGATGATGCAGCATCTCTTCCATACAAGAGAACACTTGACAAAAAAAAGTCCCCACAGATGTCACCTGCTCTCTTTCCCCAGCTGGGACTGAGTTTTGCATGTTATCTATGGAGCACTCACCTGTGACGAGAGGAGTTTGTGCAGTTGGCTGTTCCAGTAAGACCATGTGTTGCAGAAGAGGGTTATGTGCAGTTCCCCCATCTCTTTCCAACGTTGTAGTGCTCAAGTAGGGAGTGAGGTGGGTGCCAGGAAATAAAGAGATCCGCTGCTGTAAGGTTGGGATGGCAAGTCTCTCTGCATCCTGCTGCCCTGACCCTCCCTGTGAACACATAATTGATGGCACTGCACATTAAGGGATAAATCAGTGGCAGCAGCATCTCGAAGGCTGCATCCCCCCCACCAACTTACACTGGAAGGGCCAGTGGCAGGCAGTCCTAGCGTGATGTTGGGCAAAGAAGGAGACGTGTAGAGTGGAAGCTGTGTCACTGAGCCTTCACGATTCACAAGTCTGTGAGCCAGGCTGGTCTGGAAACAAAATCAAGAACATTGTCCTGGTGAGAGAGCATCCGTAGATTAGATCAAGGACACGGGACGCTCGCTGTGAGGACACATCAAGAACAGACAAGAGCTGAGGCTGGAAACACTGGGCAGGGGAGCTAAGCTGTACTTCAGGTCCAGCCTAGGTGCTGTGGACATGCTGGGGGTGACAAAACTGGGATAGCCAACACAGGGCTGATCTCTTTCCTCCACCAACACCCCTGCTCTACAGACAGACCTTGCACGGCTCACTTCATCTTTCTTGGAGACCAAATCTCAGCCCTGCATCCTCACCAGAACTCTGCTTCTCCTCAGCCTTCACGCAGCGCCGCTGCAAAAAGCCTTTGCAAATATTGAACAGCTTGCTTCTCCTTCTCAGGTATTTGCCCTTTTAAAGCTAAACCAGGTTACCTCAAAAAAAAAAATAAATGGCATTACAACGGCTTTTGTTCTCTACAGCAAATCACAGGCAATTTATGCTATTTAGTAGTGTACTTCAGCTTAAATCAGGTTTTAAAAAAAATCTGTCAAAAAAACCTTAAGGCTGCATTTATATAGCTATTTCCTGATTTTCAGGGTGAAATGCAAGATTTACTGCATTATAATATGGCCATTTAAAGCAGGAACACTTACACAAAAATACCTCTAATTTCAAAACAAGACTGATCTGAAACATGCGCTAGAAAATGGATTATAAAAATTACATTATTTTAAACCGCCCAATTTTCCTGTTAGGAAACAAGTGTTCTGATCGCCCTAAATTCTCTGTAGGTGATTTTCCAACTGAAATAAAATAGAGGTTAAATTTCAAAATGACGTTCTATAGCATTTCTACTGTTTAACTCAGGTGCTATTATGAAAAAAGGGATTATGATTAACTTAATATTATACTATGGAACAATCTATATCAATGTAACAGAGATCTGAAAAATAGCTTTATACATTTTAGATTTAAATTCATAGTCCCGTATTAATGATACTTTGCAGGTTATTTCTTTGGTTGTAAATCTAGCACAACTCTGGATAATAAAAGGCCATTTTTCTCCCTTCAGGACTCTAAGATGAGACTTTAAAAAACTTGCAGCAACCTTTTTTGGGGAGAGGGGGTGTCACCTAGTTTTCATACAACCTTCTGCAAAATTTCATCTGCAAAGTAAATTTTTCCTTATTTCCCTTTGCTTTCATTAATGTCATTTAAGCTTACTGAAAAAAGTATTACAGATCAGTTCTCCCGTAAAAAGAGTAAATCTGTTTTTAAGATCCCAGTTGACAATTTGCTGCCCCAGAGGAGG
Organism: Tringa tobata; assembly: GCA_033628505.1. NCBI lineage: Eukaryota > Metazoa > Chordata > Aves > Charadriiformes > Scolopacidae > Tringa > Tringa tobata. The sequence continues at coordinate 5,786 of JAHREE010150599.1, forward strand.
AAATCTGCAGGGAGCATTTTGCTGTTGAGCAATACCTGGTAAGGGCATGTGATTGCGCATACCCACACACCACTTCTTCCAAGTGATTTTGAGCACTACTGGCAATTTTGCTTTAATTTAAATTACATAATGTTAGCATGCCACATTGAGAATAAGATAGTTATTGTCAGTGGTGTAATGAAATATTTTACTGATATCATAAATGAAACAAAACTACATCCATTTTCTCTTTGAACAATCAATACTCCGTAGTTGTGCCTCAAATTATCTCCTGGGGGTTTGTTTTAAAAACAACTAAGAGAAAAACCCAGCAGCTTGATGCTACCAGCATATGATATTTAGCAGCATTATCATCACTTTAAATACACGCATCCCATCTATGGGCTGTACACAAACATTTTTTTTGAATCGCACGGAAGAGAACAATTTCAGCATGTACAATTTTTCATCTGCAGGCGAGTACTTTTTATAGTCTCGTATCAACTGCATTGGCAATGAATATCATGTACCTTTCAGAGATGGAAAAAACTTTAGATCTAAAAACAGTATTTAAAAATAGATATTGTCTATTTGACAGCAAAGAGCTGTAGTCTTTCCACACTGAAGGTAAGCACTGAAACTTAAATAAAGAACTCAGATACCGTCTTCCAGCATATCTGAAATGGCTCAAGAGGTGACCCAGCAACTAAGCAGCAAAGAGACATACATCTATTTGTATTACAAGAAATTGTCGAATCCTCTAGTTTTTCCATCAGCAGTAACTGGAGATTGGCAGTTTGCTAAGTATAGATAAGGTTCACAGCTCCTAGAATCAGCAGAACTGGTAACTCAGCACAAGTCTTCCTGGGGCTAACACAAATATACCTAAGAAGTGCCCTCAGCTCAGCCAATCTTCAGTTCTGCAAACACGATAAATAACCCCGCATATAAGATACCTTTCCTCAGGTCTGTTCCAAACTACTAAATGGTTGGTGTGCATCTCAGTGTCAAGTGAAGATTCCACCTTATGCCATCTTAATCTTTTCAAGAATTGTCAATCTTGTAAGGTCTACAGTAGACTACAGCAGATGTAGATATTTGTTGGATAATTTGGCAGAGGAGAGGGTGGAGTAGAAGGCATATTGCCTATATTAAATGCTGTTACACTGCACTAGAAAGAAAAATAAAGTGAAGATCTGCACAAAACTAGAAAGCAGTAAGAGCTTACATTTATTCCATAAGAAGTACTTTTGAACTCTAAATGACAATTTGGGGAGAACAAGCCCAAGCCTGTTTTAGAATCATAGAATTGTCTAGGTTGGAAGGGCCCTTACAGATCATCAAGTCTAACCATCAACCTAACACTGACAAAAACCATCACTAAATCGAATCTCCCAGCACCACATCAACCTGTCTTTTAAATACCTCCAGGGATGGTGATTCCACCACTTCCCTGGGAAGCCTGTTCCAATGTTTGACAAACCTTTCAGTGTAAACATTTTTCCTAATCTCCAATCTGAACCTCCCCTGGCGCAACTCGAGGCCGTTTCCTCTTGTCCCATCACCTGTTCCTTGAGAGAAGAGACCGACCCCCCCTGGCTACACCCTCCTTTCAGGGAGTTGGAGAGAGCCAGAAGGTCTCCCCTCAGCCTCCTTTTCTCCAGGCTGAACACCCCCAGCTCCCTCAGCCTTTCCTCACAAGACTTGTGCTCCAGACTCCTCACCAGCTCCATTGCTCTTCTCTGGACTCATTCCAGAATCTCACTGTCCTTCTTGTAGTGAGGGGCCCAGAACTGGACACAGTACTTGAGGTGGTGCCTCACCAGTGCCCAGTACAGGGGGACAATCACCTCCCAACTCCTACTCACCACGCTGTTCCTGACACAGGCCAGGATGCTGGTGGCCTTCTTGGCCACCTGGGCACACTGCTGGCTCATGTTCAGCCCACAGTCCACCAACACCCCCAGGTCCTTTTCTGCCAGGCAGCTCCAGCCACTCTGCCCCCAGCCTGGAGCGCTGCAGGGGGTTGGTGGGACCCAAGGGCAGGATGCAGGACCCCTTGTTGAACCTCATCCCATTGGCCTCAGCCCATCCATCCAGCCTGTCCAGATCCCTCTGCAAAGCCTTTCTACCCTCCAGCAGGTCAACACTCCCACCCAACATCTGCAAACTGACTGAGGGTGCACTTGATCCCCTCATCCAGATCACTGATGAAGATGTTAATGAGAACTGGCCCCAGTACCCAGCCCTGGGGGACACCACTCATGACTGGACGCCAACTGGATTTAACTCCATTACCCACCACTCTCTGGGCCTGGCCTCCAGCCAGTTTTTAACCCAGCAGGGAGTCCTCCCATCCAAGCCTCGGGCAGCCAGTTTCTACAGGAGGATGCTGTGGGAAACAGTGTCAAAGTCCAGGTAAACAACATCCACAGCCTTTCCCTCATCCCTCATCCACCAAGCGGGTCACTTTGTCACAGAAGGAGATCAGGTTTGTCAAGCAGGACCTGCCCCTCATGAACCCGTGCTGGCTGGGCCTGATCACCTGGGTGTCCTTCATGGGCCACACAATGGCACTCAGGATGATCTGTTCCATGGCCTTCCCAGGCACCGAGGTCAGACTTACAGGCCTGGAGTTCCCCGGATCATCCTTCCAACCCTTCTTGTGGATGGGCGTCACATTTGCTAGACACCAGTCAGCTGGGACCTCCCCAGTTTGCTGGTAAATGACGGGAAGTGGCTCAGTGAGCCCTTCTGCCAGCTCCCTCAGTGCCCTCGGGGGGATCCCACCTGGCCCCACAGACTTCAAGTGTTGGAGCAGGTTCCTCACCACCTCTTACAGGGGCTTCATTCTGCTCCTCACCCTATCTGCCAGCTCAGGGGTCTGGGTACTCAGGGAACAGCTGGTCCTACTACTGAAGACTGAGGCAAATAAGGCATTTTCCTCATCCTTTGTCACCATGTCACCGTTTTTACACTCCTGATGTTCAAACTGACACTATATTCATGAGGAGGACATGAGCAAGCTGGATTAAAAAACAATGCACCAGTGACACAACACAGCCACGCTGCTTTTCTCCATGTAAGGTCTATGGTAGGAGCCAGTTACCATGGCTCACACCCCACTATCTGCCTTTAGAGAAAGGTGGGCTTCAGGAGCCCTGAACCCAGGAGCTTCTGTGTTGGATCAAACCTCAGTTTGCCCAGCCCATTACCCTGCCCTGGACATCCGCAGCGGAAACCTCAAGTGATGGTGAAAGCTTACAGGATTATAAACTAGCACACGGCATCAGGTGCCAAGCTTTCAAATCCCTAAGCAGGGAGGAAAAGGTTAAATCTGTTCCTTTTCACTGAGTTCTGGTTTGGTCATATTTAGACTAACCTACTACACACAACAAATTCACCCTATAAACAATAGATGAGAACAGGTTCCCCAAATTTTACAATACTCACATTTGACCAGGAAACACTCTTCATGCTCCACCTTGCTAATTCACTTTTATTTTTACTCTCTCCTCACAACACAACCGCTACAAGTTACCACAAGCAGCTTGTGAGCTGGCTCCAACTGATTGAATAAACAGATAATGCATCCTGTCAGCCAGATTGAGAGGTAATTCCCAAAGTCTGCTCCAAGACATGATCTGGGTGGTTTTTTGGGGGTTTTGTCGGTGGGTTCTTTTTTTTTTTAAGCATGGTGCACACCGGTTTGTACGCCCAAATTGCTAAAACTCTGCAAAAACTGATTAGAAACACAAGCATTAAAAATCAAGAGTGAGGAAGGGCTCTGTACCTCTGCTTGAATACTTGTGACTGATCCTGCAATTCCATTCTCGGTGCTTATGTTATTGGAGCTGTTGTTTGGAGAGCTGGGACCAGATCCAGGAGCACTGTTGCATGCAGAGTCTAAAAACACATCCAAAATCAACTTTCAGCATTACAAACAATCTCCTTGATGGTATTTAGACAGATAATAACCGCTTGAGTTTTGTTTTGGAGAAAAGCAACCCTCCTCCTCCCCATATTCCCCCCTAAATCTTCCCAGGGCTCTTAAAATAATGACAAACACTTTCAAATGGTCTGCCCAAGTACCTACTTAGTATATTTATATCTTCTCCTCCTGGGGGTTTCTCTTATAGTACATTAATAACTTTAAATATGATTGCAAGATAATAAAAGACATGGAAGGCTTGAAGAGGGAGGATGTTGGACTGTTCTGCTTCATTTTTCTAGAAGTGCTTCTCTGCCCCTCTTTAGCCTGTAACCCTAACGACACCCTCTCACCACACATCATTGCATCAGACTTCATGCTGGATCCAGGGAACCGTCTCAGCATCGACGTTCTCCCGTGCAAGCTTCTGGGCTCTCTGGATGTACTAGAAATCTGCTGCCAGCACCAAGCCCTCGCACTGATCGTGCACGAGAGCTGACCTCTGCTTTTATAAAGAACCACCGAGATTTTTTTCCCAGGGTGTGATGTCCCTGCCACCTGCCAAGTCCCCACACTCTGCCGGGTCCTCAGAGAAACACAACCTGCCTCGGGCTGCCCTTCCCACCACAGCTCCCACAGCACTGAGATCCCCAAAAACTGCTTGGGGACTGACTCACAAGGATGATGTTTTTGCCAGGATGGCAAATTAAATCGTTTAAGAGATATAAAAAGCTGCCTGAGTGACATGGAACTGTACGGTTGAGCATTTTTTACAAAAATCAGGCAAAACTTTACAGGGTCCAAAACAGCAAATCTGTTTCAAATCACTGCCTTTTTTTTTTTTTTTTCTTTCTTTTGTGAAGTCTTCTCCACTCAGGGATTAAAACACTTTCTCACTGGAAAGACCCATGGCAGAGTTAATCCCTCAAAACAATTCTGTTATCACCCAAACACTGAATCCTCTCAGAGTCTCATTTTATCAACACAGTCCCTGTGAACTCAGTAAGCAGAACCACAGAGATGACCAGGCTGAAATCAAAGCCTCCCTCTTAATGAGGCAGAAACAACAACAAACAGAAACAGAGCATGGAATCGCAACAGGCAGAAAATTTCCCTCAGAAGGTCTCTCACCTGGTATATGGCACAGATTCCAGTGTTTCTCCTTTTATTTTGGAAGGTAAATAACATTAAAACTTCTTTTTTTTTTTCTCCCCCTGAACTTTCCTCTTCCCCAAGCACAGGATTTGCCCAGTGCCAGAGGGATCTCCCAGCAGCTGCAATGGCTCAGGCTGCAGCAGTCTCCTAATTGCTCAGGATGCCCCAAGAGAAATAAAAGCCACTTGTTACAATTTGGGGGATTTTAAAAAAAATTATTTCCTTTGTGGCATTATTCACTATATACTGTTTTGCTATTTCAAGCCTTTCAAGTACCTCCAGCAAAATAGCAAAGAGACAATTTAAAAAAAAATAAAAAATAGTCTTGTTGCTCTTTGTTGGCTCTGCATTTGGGGACATAGATCCCTATCAAGAAAATTCAGCACCATGTAATATCCACCTGAGCACCTGAAATTGAACTTCTCCATGGAAAGCAACTTCAGAGAGTATAAATGTTTTGAAAAAAATACTCTGATTGCATGGAAAATATGTGCTTTTTCTGGGAGCATCTCATTAACTACAACATATTAGATCTCCTGTATACTGCCTAGACGTAGGAAAAGTACCTGGAACATTCCAACTGTGACTCTATGGAAATGTATTCTTCAGGGATTAAACATAATTTCTGTTCCTTGATGTGGGACTTATTTTAAAAGTTATTTTTCATTCAAAAGTCCCCTCTTACTGTAATAACTCAGCTATTTTTCTAGCCAGGCTGGCTTCTTGAACCAGACCCATGTTCAGTGAGAGGCAGGAGCTTCTACTACCATTTCTGAAGGCATTAGTGTGATGAAACGGTCAGCCATTAGGGCTTGATTTATCCTAAAAGCTACGTGACACAGCAATACGAGTGAAGTAAATTCAGTTTTCGGATCTGATGTAAATTATGCTTAGCTGTTAGTATCATCTATTCCCCCTGCAAACAGAGATGCTCCGACACAAAGTTGTGCACAGCTACCCAGGGTCTCCAAAAACCACTGGGCTACCTCAATAGCGTGCTTTAAAGTGAGACAAAAGTCTGGAAAAGCTGTCACTGAGGTACTTACACAGAGGCATCCCTAGATGGTGCTAAGAATTAACTTTATGGTAATGTATATAACCTACTTTACTTGGATCTCTCCTTACAAACTTTACTCCCAGAAGAATATTATTTTTCAATATCAAGTAAGTAGTCAGAAATATCAGCTATACAGAATAAAAAAATGCCATAGATGTTTTCAAACTTTGGCATAATTACTTAACAAGGAACTATGGCAGTCTGCCCAAAGCCTAAAACAAACGGGACGTAAAGCATTTATTGCTGGAGGATGACAGCTGTGAATTACGGCCTCCCCACAGGTATCAACAGCATCACCTTGGAGAAATTTTATTTCTCAACAACCTGTTGCTGAAGATCATAGAAATGCTTGGGGGAAAAAAAAAAAAACCAACAAAAAAAACCCTCAGCAATCCGGTGGCATATCTACATCTGTCTATGCACTTTTTAAAACAAACTACCAAAAAAGGCTGGTTGAGTTGGTAACGCTGTCTCAACAGATGGGTACCCACTGGACGAATGCTGCTGATGCCCATCTGCATCACCCACTGCTGAACTCTGCTAACTTCATCCAGGGTTCACCAAAATGGAGAGGCACGCGAAAGATCCACACTGCACGATTAACCAAACGCAGGAATTAATTCTGGAAAGGGACGCCTCATTAATTATGTGGCTGCTGGCTCAGATCTGTTCCTTACCCAACGTACCTGTGACATCCAGCGGGCGCTTCTTGAGAGCGGTGACCACCGGCCCGTCTTTTCTGCGCAGGAGGGGACTGCTCCGCCTTTCAGCAACTTTTTGCTTTAGTCTGGATCGTAACTTCAGGTTGGGTTCAGACGCTGCACAAAAAAAGGAAAAGCAATCAGTGTTTGGGATAATGCTATTTCAGTTGGTTTTTCACTTCACGCGAAGGTGGGTTGCAGTTCGGCATTTGCAGAAGCGTAACCGAAATTAGTCATTTAATAGTATATATTTGGAACAAAAACTTCTTAACGTAACGAACAGGTCCCAGCCTACATCATATCTGTGTTCACTGGCAGTAAAGGTCAATAGCATTTTAATTAAAAACTAACAATCATCCTGCAATGTCTTCTCTCAAGTGACACAGACTCACAGTCTGCTGTGAACTCAGTTGGACCAGTGTGGAGAGCACCACTCCCATCCCCTAGTTTCCCACCTCTGCCCAACTTGCTTCCAAACCAGTGGTAAACCTAACTTACAGAATCAAAAATATCAACACAGGAATTGGTGAGACAAGTGAGACGCTGGTGTTTGGTCAGCATGGGGCATCACAGTGGGGCTGAGACTCCATGTGTTGCTGAAACGGGCAGTTTCACACCCTTGGAGTCATCCAACCCCCAAGTGAACCGGCTTAGGGAGGAATGAAAATCAAACCCCACAACCAAACCAGGTGAATCCTTTCCTGCTGGTTCACCTCCCTGAAGCAACTCACCTTGGAGTCAGATGAGCCTGTGTCAAGTGGAGCCAGTGTCAACTCAAGAAAAAGGGCATAAGAGTATGGCCAAGGCCAAGGCCAAGGCCAAAGCCAACACCAAGGGGGAGAAGTTTTGTGTATTTGGGGAGCAACATGCTTACATCATCACAGCCACAAAATTAAACCGTATCTAAAGCCACATCAAATACTTTGAAAATTCAGGGCTGCCAAGAGTAGGTACATATGTATTTCCTGAGACCACAGCCCGGCTTGCTTTGTGTACATCATACCTTTGAGAGACTCTCTTAAAAAAAAACAACCCTTCTGCTGTACCCAAATCCTGAGATTTAATTTATCCTAAAGTTGAAGCAGAGCTTCTGGGAACCCCTAATGCCTCTGGGCTAATGACAGTTGGCAACACTGAACATGTTTGCACAGCACAAGCTTATCAAGTTTTTATAAAGGTAATGAAGCCTTAAGTCAAGATTCCTCCCGCAAGATGATTTTCTCTGTAAACTTTTTTGATCTCTTGAGTATACGTGAAGCATCTGCTTTGGTGCTGGAGGGCTCCTGACAGTTATGAGATTTGTGAACTGGCCCAATCTTTTCCCTTCCTCAACCTCTTTAACAACTCTGCGGCTTAATCCCTTTGAATCAGCAAATCCTGCGCTCTCACCATTAACTGCCCATACACTCGGCTCCCTACACTCCAGGGCCAATAATCTGCACTTCTTTAGAAGAATTAAAACAGGGTTTACAAACTGATTTGAATTGACTAAGTCTGGCTACAGATATATTTCCCTACAATTGGCTTTGACCATTGGGTCATGTAAAAGATCAAGCCTGACAACGTTAATTGCAGAGCTCAAAAATCAGAAGGCTGATGAATTTAAGATCAAATGCTTCAAGTTAAGCCATGAAAACAGTTCTTTGATGAAACTTTTCTTTAAAAAAAAAAAAAAAGAAGAACTTTTCATGACTGTTTTGGGCATAAAAATGCCTGCAAGAGATAAAGGGAGCACTAAAAAAAAGTGTCAGACTCCTCAGGATGACGCTTAAAATGCAGTATGAAGTGCATTAGCAAAGGGGGAATCGTCTTATATTTTCCATATAAAATGGCAGAGGACTGAATGCAAATCTGTCATTTGCTTGGAGGGCAGTATTAGAAGAGTGGACTAGTTAAAATACAAGCATACACTCTTAACTAGCTACTTCACAAAGTTCTCCTCAAAACAGAAGTCGACTTACTATTTTAAAAGCAGCCTTTGAGCAGGTGAACATTCAGTGCTTCGTGCCACATCCTTTAATTCACAGCTTTAATTTGTTCCAAGTATTGAGTATTAGTAACTGTCTAGATGCTCTGGTCAAGAACTTTAAAGGACAAATGTATCTACATTCGCGCTGCCAACCAGCAAACCAAAAACAAGCCTATGCCACAGCTGTTGGAAGGCTCTGTCTTCTGACAAAGAAAAATATGACAATAAAAACTGTCCTTTGGTGCAAATTTTATTCATATGGAATTTATACCCTGCATGGTGTTCGTGTAAAGTAAGTTCTCTGTTGGGAACAGAAAAGCAATTGTGTGGCTTTCAAATACAGAGAATGAATTGGTTAGAAACACCTTAAAGATAGGCAAGGAAACAAAAGATCTGGGGTCACCGATTACCCAACACTACCAGGTATGACCCGTACCTAAAGCCACAATAAAAACATCCTTCTGTGTAACAAGAAGGGAACAAAGATAGAAAATTACAGCCTTAAATGAGAAAGCACCTCAAAAATAAGCCATAGAAAGAGCAGCATATTCTAATTTGTCAGAGAAAACTATTTTCAGGCAAAACCATTCCGTAGATTTCTCCTCCGCTGCCTCAGCTGGAGGATCAAGTTTTGAAACTCCCAACAGGATTTAAAGAACCACATTTGTTTAGTTTGCTCTAATTTCGTTCTGTTTACCCCCCAGATCTAATCCCAAACCTAACACGTCACCAAGTCTTTGGAGAGCATAATCCTGAACACACTGAATTGGGTGCTACACAGCCCAAAGTAGGTGAATTCAAATTCAGTAGAGGCAGTGCAGGGCAGTATCAAATTCAAAGAATTTACAAATGGCATTTATATGTCATACATACATGTATATATATGCATATATATACACATTTACATATTTATAATAAAAGATGTAGCTTTCAACACAGGTATTTCCAAAACGCAAAATAATAATTTAAGCTTATTCAGATGTTTTTTAAACTACTACATAATAAAAAATATTTTTAAGCTGAAGAGAGCTGTCCTTCAAAAGCATAAAACAGGAATTCAAGCAACACATAACTATCAAGACCAGAGAGTCAACACAGGCTCAGTGTTCTCTCAGTAACACCAATTCCAATAAAAATCTCCCGATATTCACACTGTCAGGCAACATGCCCAAACAAAGCCTTGCTCCCCACCACTAACTAGTGAAAACTTAAGAGAACTGGAAACTAAATTACAAAACTTACTAGTCTTCTAAATGTTAAGGTAAAACCTTTTAGACAAACACCACGAAGTTATCAAAAAATCCCTTTGATTCCTGTTTAGCAAACAAATGAAGCCCATGCTCAGCTTCCACAAAGCCAGTGGGATTTCTTAAGCAGTGACATACTTAATTTGGCCTATAAAAAGGATTTATACAATGAATATTTTGTTTTCCTCTTAGTAAATAATAACTAGAAAATAAGCCAAAAGCTTCCCCAGTTTTCACAGGCTCAAACCCAAGTTACCCCTCTTATACGTCATTTATTGCAGCAGCCCCCACGTAATCCAATTCTTCAACGTTTATGTTATTCTCATTGTCTTCTTCCTAGAATTGCATACCCTAAGCCGCTGAACTAATCTGACATGAACCCTGTGTAAAGTCAAAAAAAACACAAAGTCCTGGGCAGGGTTTGCCCTGTTCCCGTTACCCATCCACATTTACCAGAAAAACCCCAAACAATGCACCACGAAAACCCTGACGCCGGTCCTTGCGCATCTTCATTTTGGCAGCTGGGCACCGAGCCAGGCTGTGTTCTTCTATTATTTTTAAGCTTCACCCTAAGCCTCACCAGCCAGGCAAAGGCCAACCCAATTAACCTTCTCTGTCTTTTAACGACCAGGTTACCCCGTGGGTAAACAGAGGAGGGGGAGAGAGAGAGCTGCCTGAAACTGGCATTTTCCACAACCCACAATTTTAATGAAGGTAAATTATCTTTTGCTTAATGCAAGAGACCACGGGTTCTGCAACGAAGCATTCACACCCCACTCTGCATCTTCTTTGCCCCCTGCTTGACTCTATCCCAGACCTTAATTACTGGTCTTCAATGTACACAGTGTGGTCTCTCCCCTCCAAAAATGATAGATCACGACCAATCTAGCCAGGAAGACCTGATAAAGCTGGACGTGGCAAAGTTCACCTATGGTCACAGAATCACATGGAGTTGGAAGGGACCTCTGGAGATCATCCAGTCCAACCCCCTCCCAAAGCAGGTCCACCCAGAGCAGGTCCCACAGGAACGTGTCCAGGCGGGGCTTGAAGATCTCCAGAGAAGGAGACTCCTGGACAGCCTCTGCCAGGGCTCTGCCACCCTCAAAGCAAAGAAGTTCCTCCTCATGTTGAGGTGGAACTTTTCTATTCAAGTTTGTGCCCATTTCCTCTTGTCCTGTCCCTGGGCACCACTGAAAAAAGACCAGCCCCATCCTCCTGACACCCTCCCTTTAAGTATTGATAAGCATTGATCAGATCCCCCCTCAGCCTTCTCTTCTCCAGACTAAAAAGACCCAAGTCCCTCAGCCCCTCCTCATAAGGCAGATGCTCCAAGCCCCTCACCATCTTTGTAGCCCTCTGCTGGACCCTCTCCAGCAGTTCCCTGTCCTTCTGGAACTGGGGAGCCCAGAACTGGTCCCAGTGCT
>JAHREE010150599.1:32007-42793 GCA_033628505.1 Tringa tobata
CTGTGTTCCTTCTAAGCCACCCTCGCTTGTGTTCAGTATCTGGAAGGGCAAAACCTCCCGGGAACAGGGCTGTCCAGCGGGTTCAGAATCCACAGGAGGGACAGTCTGACAATGACATTTAAGGGAACCTCTTCTGTTGTAGCCTATCATCAACCTAATCTGAAAATTATAGTCCACAAAGCTATTTTAAACAATTACATATGGACTGGAGCTGCATATATTACACAGAGTTTACAAAGTGCCTTGAATAGCACAGAGCTGAAGACAGAGCCAGACCTCTGTGAAAGCCTCCAAGAAAGATTACTAAGCATTACCAAGTTCCTTTCTTTTGTTTAGTGGATCCTTTGGACCATGATTATATCCTGCAAAAAAACCTCTAAAATTGGTCACCCTTTTCATCCCAAGGGTCGATCCCCACGTGTGCGTGCGACAATGCCCTTTCACATCAGTGATTAATTAGGGAAGATTCACTGGGTATAAAGACTCAATGTTGCACCAGCACCCGGCAAGTGTTGGATGAAGTTCAAACAGATACAAGACACTGAAGGCAAAGGCACTTGGGCATTTCAGTGGAGAAAGGGCCAGGGGAAGGACAGCTATTTCACACGTCAGTGGAACATATTTCATATCATAGCCATCGATGCAGAACTCTAGCGGTGTTCAAAACCCTTGGGAGATCCATTTTTTCCAATCAATGCTTTCCATTTTTTAAAAAAATAAATAAATTCACAAACCTTAATGAGACCAAAGGAAGTGCTTAAAAGCAGGTGTGGCATTTAAAAGACTCTTCCAGCAGCTGTTACCACTTAATTGACTTGCCTGCTAACAGCAGGACCATCAGTCTACCTTCTGTAAGACTGGTTTGCGTGTGTTGAAGTCAAACACCATCCAATTGAATCTCATTAGAAATACGTGCTAACATAAATATCTCTATAACTGAACTGGTGACCTATAAGATGCCATATAAATAAATATGGAGGAGGAGGAGATGACAAGCCTGTTAAATCCCTAAGAAAAAGGACGGCCCCTTGCGCAACAGCTTGTATGTTTTCTCTACCTGTTGGCATCCCTGGAGCATCATAGAAGATACTTTGATTAACCTATGTCACAATAAACCTACACAATATAATGGTTCTCAGAAAGTTCTCGACATTAGCTTAAAACAAAGTGGGAAACATACTGAAACCTTAAAACATGACTCGGCTAAATAACCTCCTACATGTCCCCTAGCCCTGTAACACGCAGGGATATTACAGACCTTTGCTCTCCAAATTCATCTCTGAATGCTGGATTCTTGGAGAAATGGCAGTTAATTGAAAACTGTGCTAAACATAAGGAATTCAGATCCCTCCCGAGTTTCTTTTTCTCTTTCTTAAATTCACCGCTGATGGCAATTCTATGCCAGGTTTCTCTAGGGCCAGAGGATCAAAAGTTTTGGAAGAAAGCATTTATTTACTATCTGTAATTCTAATGGACTTTATACCACTTTTGCATTAACTGGTATTTAACCAACTGGGAAAAAAAATTTGAGAACTTGGTGGCTGTGAGAGATTTCAACTGCCTTTAATAAAATCCCCAAATTTCTTGAGGAGTCTCAATTAAGAACAGTGGAATATCAGTTATCTAAGTTGATAAAAACTGATCTAAAAAAAATTCTAAAAAAGCAGTTATCTAAACTGATCTAAAAATCAGTTGTCTTGACTGAACTTCAGTTTCTCCTATTTCTCTAGTATCCTTGATACTGACCTAGTGGGCCTTACATATTATCTTTGCATAAACTAACAATATTTCACTACTTTAGCCAGTGCCATAAGCATACAATTTTCAAGTCTCAAATTAGATTTTTCAGAAATGCATTAAAACTGCTCAATCTCACCCCACTGGAATAATGTTTGAATTTTTCTGCCAACTATACTTGTACTGGCTTATGAGCCAGTAATGAGCCAGCTACGGCTGGGATCTCTTTCAAATTTAATTTCAGCTTAGTTTCTTGAATTTGGAAACATCTTCTGGCTATAACCTCATCATCCCTGTAAATACATTAATTTCTTAAGACTTGAAATAGTGTCAGACACTCAGCTTGAACACAAATTTCACAAGGTATTCCCAAAATTGTAATAGTGGAAGTTTTCAAACAACCTCAAATTTTTTTATTTTATTTTATACAACGAAGGACTGAAGATGTGGAACTGAAACTTGTGCCTTGTTAGTAAGGCCCTCGTTTGTATTTGCTATTTGGTGCATTTGAACTAATCAAAGAAGTCCCTCTCTGTTTCCATGTCATTATAACATGGAAATGCATAACATTTTACCTTCTCACCCCACATGACATTTGGGTTTCCTTGAGACCAACAGCTGAAAATTTGCAGTTGAAAATGTAGATGTCGCGACAATTGCAATTAGAAGTGCAGACAGGATGCACTTGGTGTTTCCAGCAGTTTACAGGGAAGAGCCACACAAACAAAACTTCCAACTTTGAAAGATGAAGGCAAGCAGTAAGCATTAAAGCTTTAAACGTAACGCTAGCGCAATTATCCCAAGTTACAATTCACCAAGCATAAAAAAGTAATTCCTCCGTTTAACTAAAGTTCAGGTTTTGTAACACCTGGCAGGAGAAAACCCTGAGTGAAAAGCTACAGCACTTAGAGAGGTTGGTCTTGGTGGTAGAACTTGCGAGTTCCAATAATCCTGAATTAAAAATGACAGCAAAGACCTCTACTCACAAAAATACTGTGGCCATCACAGAAGATACGGAAATTATTCACACCGAAACCCTCTGAAAAATGCATTTTGGTAACGTACAGCAAAGTCAAACCCTGGTTCTATCACCGGACCGGTTCAATCAGGAAACACATCAAGTCTATTCCCCACATCTCCACCAACTTTAAAAAAAAGGTGGCACAGGCTGAATCATAAAGATAAGCCCAGCACCACTTACCCATACCAGAAGCGAGGATCGCTGGATATACAGTGGTTGAGATTCCGGTGTGCCAATGCCTTCTTCTTATTTAAGACAAATTCTTGTAATTTCATCTTTACTTCTGTGCTTGCCACGGCACCTGAAATGTCAGAAATAAAAAAGGCTGTTTAAATCAATTCACATACTTTAAAGAATTTAAACTTGTAAAAAGATTCAGAATTAAATCTTTGATTTTCAGTCCAAAAGAAGAAATTTTATTTCAAAGAGAAAAGAACAAAGTATCTCCAGTGAGGAGCTCTCTTTTTTTTTTTCCTTTTTTTTTTTCTTTAGCTTTGCATATAATCACAACTTATGTTTGAAAACAGAGATTTAATCAGAGATTTATCATTTCACCATGAAAGACTTCTGAAGAGGATTTTTACACTTGAATAAAAGTACACTTAGAATAAAGGACTTGTACTAGGTATTCCAGCTTTCTTTTAATCAAAGGTATTTAAGAAAAAGGGTTTTGTGTACACTCACGTTTTTAAATGTCACATCTGCAAGCAGAAGGGGAACGAGACGAATGTCTCATATGTAGATTTTGTCTTGGAAACTCTTGTAAATAGGGACCTTTGTTCAAAAGTATCTGTGTACAGTAAGACCTGCATAATATTCCAATTCATTTACAAGTGTGCAATCTAGTCCTTCAAACAGAAAATCTAACATTTAAAGACGAAAGTCAGTGATTTTGTAGCACGGAGTTAAAATGTCAACTGTGTAATTTCTAATCATTACTTCCTCCACAACAGAGAGCAGTACATTTTACAGCAATGATGGATTACAATTATCACTCCGTTGACAGAACAGACCCACGGGCAGAGTCCCTGATGGAGCAATGCACAGAAAGTTTGGTGAGCAGAACGTGTGGAAAATGATGGTTCATCTATACCGTGGCGTAAAAGAAGAATTCCAAAGGAAATTATTTGGGCTACGAGAAAAGGAAAAGGCCAGGAAAACTCTCTCCTCCACTGGGAATAAAAACTGAAAATATGACAGGGTGATCTTTTGTTTCCTGGCTCCTGCTCAACAATGACATCTGACAGACAGGGGGAAACAGTTTTTTGTGCCTCTAGAAGATAAGGAAACTGCAGTATTTCTGGGGAGCACTGCAGCCGTGACACTGTTCAACCACTGAAGCTGCATC
This sequence comes from Tringa tobata, assembly GCA_033628505.1. Taxonomy (NCBI): domain Eukaryota; kingdom Metazoa; phylum Chordata; class Aves; order Charadriiformes; family Scolopacidae; genus Tringa; species Tringa tobata. Next base: position 36,114 of record JAHREE010150599.1, read on the forward strand.
AAAAAGCTTGAAAAGTCACTTCTTTGGATCCCCAAGTTTCTCACTAGCTCTATAAATGTCACTTCGGTGCGTACCCCAAAAGGAAGTTCAAGTGACAAGCTGGAAATGAATTCATATGAGTATAGCAAGCTGCGTAGCCAGACCAAAATGGGTGACAAATTCATGCTGAAAGGCCTTCTCTCTCCAAAATGTGTCATCTTTTATCTATTAGCATTTTTAAAATAATCAAACATGGCTGCGTTCTGGAAGTTTGGGATAAATCTGACATTATTTGGAAGACTTGAAGCTAAACATTTTTGGAGTTTGAGATTTATAAAAGCTCCCCAGGGATTTATTCCTTTTTAATATGAAGCCAAAAGGCCTCATATATGTTTAACAAGATAAAGATGTGCAGGCTTCCCCTTCCCTGGGCGATGCCAGAGCCATGGACCAAGCTGTCATGCAAGACCATTACTCAGCTCTTGACCTTTGAGTTGAAAGATCAGAAGGGAAAAACCCAAACAATCTAACTCCTGTTTAATATGTTACACTGGGTAATTCTGGACAGTCATACTGTCCAAAGCAGAAGAATTGCACAGGCAGAAGCACTGTGCAATATCCAGTAAAGATGTCACAGAATCCCATGGGGTTGGAAGGGACCTCTGGAGATCATCTAGTCCAACCCCCTGCCAAAGCAGGGCCACCCAGAGCAGGTTCCACAGGAACGTGTCCAGGTGGGGTTTGAATGCCTCCAGAGAAGGAGACTCCACCACCTCCCTGGGCAGCCTCTGCCAGGGCTCTGCCACCCTCACAGCAAAGAAGTTCCTCCTCATCTTGAGGTGGAACTTCTTACATTCAAGTTTGTGCCCGTTCTATATTGTTACAGGATCCAATAGTACCTGGATATGGGAAAAGGCAGGGGTACTGGGGAGAGAATAAGGGGGGGCAGAAGCAGGACCAAGCTCCTGCAGGAAGGAGGAGGCTGCACAACACAAGAGCAGAGGAGCAGAACATATGGAAATAATCAGGAGAAAGCCCTGCATGACAGTGTGGGCTGATCACAGCCGACCACTTGTAGGAGAAAGTCCAAGCCATGCCCAAGGCCGCCCAAGCAGCAAGGGACTGAATGGTCCATGCCCACAAGGAGGAAGGCAGACTACGCCTGTCTGGACATGGAAACACCAATGCAAGGGACTAGTTCTAGGTTCAATCCTGAGAGTGGAAAGACAGGAGAACCAACTATCGCTCCTTATCGTGTGCAAAACCCACCTTTCTTCCATATTCTTTCGTGGGAGTCATGCTTTTGAACAAAAGCTTTATGACAGCGGGTATCGCAAGGTGCTCACGAGGAAAAGGTTAAGCCTCCTGAGATGAGAACGCAAGGAGCTGATATCATGGTAATCCAAACCGATTTGGGATCTACCTTCCAAAAGGTACAAACCAATATATTTTGGCTTACAGTGATGGAGGAAGAAGGGAGAACGTGCTCTGCACCTATCACACACTCTTCACATTTCAGATCAGGACCAATTTAGACGTGTTGCGCTTCGCAAAATTTTCTCATGTGAGAAAAAGAACTTAAGTATTCTCAAGAGCTGGGGTGCTATAATGATTGTACACTCTAGCACTTAAATAAAAGTAATTTAAAAATAAAGCTGTAGCCATGGGAACAGGATCTTCAACTTAACATCCCCAAATTCTGAGGTTTTTTTCTACACCTCTGTGCTTCACCCAAAAGGTGCTTCCATAATTTGGCCATTCTACGGAGGAATTTTTATCTACTTGCAAATTTCTTTAATGAGACTGGCCAGGTATCAGTTTTGCAGAGAAGACTAGAAAAACACTGGTACAATGTCAACAGTGGATGAGAACAGCAGGGTCAGGTGCTGTTTGAACCGACTGCCTTTACTTGGGAAAATAGCGCAAACCAGGCAGAGAACATCAGAAAGCATCACCCGTGGCAGCCAACCTGCATTATCTCTCTCCTGAATGTTAAAAACTGCTTCTTTTAAGTAGATTTGGATCCTCTGGTCTTTCCAGTATTTAAAATGAACAAAACCCAAAGCAAAACCATGCGGACGTGATGGACCTCTTATGTTTGCGAAGATATCAGTGTAGGTGTGTGCATTCCCTCACTTTGGCTGCAGCTTAAGCTCTGCCACTTCAAGGTGCACAGGAATGGAGTGGGGAATTCAACCTTCAGCTATATATATATTTTTTTTTAAGTCTCCTAGACCCCAGTCCTCTCCTACTAGAAAAATTCTTCTTGGAGCTTTATGTTATTCCCGGTCCCCAGACAGCATCCCATCTCCTGGTGCTCTTCAGCCCTTCTTTCATCACAGGCTTTTTTATCCCATTTGAAATGAAGACCTAATGAGTTGATAAGTACAACTTGGCGAGGTATTTTTCCTCCCATTCACTTCTAAAAGGAAACCAAACAAGCAACCAAAGTGTTTTTGATAAGGGGATTTGTGAGGCCATAATCATTCTACTGAATCTGGTGAAGTGCATAATGACATCAGGGAAAGCCAACCCCAATCTGTAACCTCCTGAAAGAAGTACTTTCTGAACGAAAACACTTTAAAGCTAAGAACTGAGAACTCGCCTACATCTTAAAAGAGTGAAATTAAGAAAAGTAAAAGAACAAGAAATGCAGCGTGCATCTGGTGTATTTTATGGGCTTAATATTCTGACTCCATTGGGAATGCTGCCAAAAATACTTCAAAAATGTTAAATCAAGTAAAGAGACGATACGCTTCCTTTTGAAAAACGCTGAAATGACATTTAGTAAGACAAAAATGAAGATAAAGCGTAGAAATACGTTTCTCTCTCACCCTCAGTACCTCCTCACGGTTTCCATAAGCTCCCCGTGCAGCTGAGCTCTGGCGAGAGGCTATCGTGAACGTTTCTCCAGCTTTATAAAGCTGCTTCAGGGCTTCCATTCGTCTGCTCTACCTGTCATCACTGAAACAAGTCACCTCTTGATACTTACTCTCTTTTCCTTTCTCTTTGTTTTTTAGCTGCTGAAGTTTCTGCTCTCGGTGCTGCTTCTCCAGCTCCTGCTCCTGTCGGTGTTGCTCCAACTTCCTCTGGTGCTCCAACAGCTCCTGCTGGTGCTTCATTGCCAGCATCTCCTGTTGCTGCTGCGGTGAAGGGACGAGGGGAAAAAGAGCAAATTAACACCGTCAGATTTCCCAGAGCTAAACCAGAAGCTGCTGTAAGATGACAATAACGTTGCTTAATTCATGGAAACAGGCAAAAACGGTGTTTTCTTCCTCTAGAGGCTCCTGCACCACAATTCCCTTCCCATAGCCCGGTTTCTCCTAAACCACAGGCACCACGTGCTTCGGGGCACACTCTGTCTACAAGCACAACCAGAAAGCACCCAATCTGAGAAAGCTGATGAAAAGCTTCTGCCCAGATAGCTGCTTCCCCGACCACTTTGTCGCTGCCAAAGAACGTGGCTGGGTCCCTGCTTCTGCTCCATGAGCTCTCTGCTGCCACCGCTGCCCTGCCTGAGTCTGGTGCCCAGGTAGACCTTCATTCCAGGTAGACCTTCATTCGCTCCCCGTCGTCTGCTTTAAGTCAAACCCCATTAGGACACCTTAATTGTGAATACTCACATGTTCACCACGTACAAATCTTGAGCTGAAGGAATATTGTTGAGCTCCCCAAGTGAGGCTCTTGCAGGAAAATACACCATTATCAACGTGGACTTGGAAAGACCAGTTCAGTTCCCTTGTCTTAAATTATAGGACTTTGTGCTTGGGTTTCTCCAAAATTCCCACTCTAAGTATATAGAGGAGATCCCATGGACTGGGACAACTATATCTTTATAACTTCATCAAACCCCGGTCCTTTCCCACATGCCCTGCAAACCTCACAGCCCAAGCTCAATGCAAAAGCACCAGCTGCCTTAGGGGCATGATCACCACCTGTTTCTGAGCCTAATTAAAAAAAGAATTGATTCATCATTTAAAAAAAACCCAAACAAACAAAACCCAAAAATCTCTCAAGGAAGAATCTACCCTGAACACACATTCACAGGAGGATGTGAGAGACAAGCTAAGGTCAAGATTTGCAAAGCTTTCCTGAAATGGGATGTTCAAGACTTGAAGCACCAAAGGCTCCTGCCCTCATCCACTGTGGAAGTTCTCCCTTGGGTCTCCACATCCCAGCACCTGGAAGACGTGCACGTACACACCAACCTCCTGGGAAACTTGAGGTGGATCTTCCCAGCCCAGAGCATCCTTTTTGAGTCTGGGGGGGTTCTACCAGAAATCGGAGGCACGGGTTTAACCCCCCGGGCCCTGGGGCAGTACCTGTCAGCGCTCAGAGAACACCCTGCATCTTGCCAGCCAGCCAGGAGCAAGCCAGGCTGTGGAAAAGCTGATGACAAATGACAAGTCTCAGCAGCTTGCAGCTTGGCTAGGTGTGAAAGGATCTCCGTGGGGCTTGCAAAAGGTACCTTCCCCTGGTGCAGGGCTTCTCCTTCGAGTTCCACTAAAAATTGCTTTTGCTTAAAAAAGCTAAAACCAAGATTTACCACCTCCCAACTTCATTTGTGTCCTTCTCCAGCAAGATACATGCTAAAGTGAACTTTTTGGGGTGCTCTGATTACCCTTGCGAATGCCCTTGAAGACAGGAGTACACCAGCTCCCCAGTACCACCCCCACACTCTTTATGTGTTGGCAGCTTAGAAACTAGCAGATTGGTTTTAAGCTGGCAACCTTAACCCCAAACCTTAACCTTCTGGTGACAAAAGAGACTTCTCCAATCTTAATCATAGAATGGTTTGGGTTGGGAGGGATCTTAAAGACCATTGAGTTCCAACACCCCCTTCCATGGGCAGGGAGACCTCCCACCAGACCAGGTTGCTCAGAGCCTCATCCAGCCTTGGTCTCAATGGGTGGCTGTGCACCACCCAGTGCTCCAGGTTCACAAAATCCAGTATGTGGAAAGGGATCAAGCCAAGCTATGGCTATTAAGACAGGGCACCCGCTCCCTTCCAAGAAGGTGTCTCACTCCATCCTTCTCCAAACCCTGACAGCACGCACGTAAGCAAGACTCCCACCCCACGTACACTGACGTTTCCTTCTCCTTTTGCACATTTTTCTATTTACGCTTTTGACAAATGTAATTTCTTATTTTAATTTGTGGCGTGGAACGTTGGTACTACCCAACGTTTCAGCTGTGGATAGGCTATAGACAATGCACATAAAATTACACAGCTCTATATAAAGACGTAAGAGGTACTTCACAATCTGCCTGGCTATCTGCTGGGAAGTCTTGATGGAGGAGTCCCTGCTGCTGCCGATTCCAAGCAGGCAGACTGTTGTAAAACACCCAACCCCGGTTAGCAGAATTTGCAGTGATTGCACCTATGTTTTCCTTCCTAATTCTATTGAATTTGATGTAAACAACAACATATCCAGACTCTAAAAACCTGAAAAAGTAAAAAAAAAAACAAAAAAACCCAACAACAACCCCCCCCCAAAAAAACCCCTAAAGAAAACTAGTTATTTTTGTTTTATAATTAAGCAGCAGCTTCCACTAACACATCTCCATTTGGAGAAAGAGTATCTTTTCAGACTTCCAACAAGTCCACCACATGGTGGGCTTTTATAACCTAGCCATAGAAAGTATGCAAATGAACAATATTTAATGCACAATATGTTAAAACAGGTTTTGTTATTTTTATGAAATCAGGAGCCTTTTCTCTCCATCTGCAGTCTCCTAGGCTTTGCATGCTATGCTTCCTGCAATGGTTTACATACATTAGGCTGCTTTAGAAGGAACTGTGCTTTCATTGACATCTGTAGTGAAATGGAAATGAAAAGACCAATTTGTATCTGGATGGCTTATAGAAGGTTCATTAGAGACGTATTGTTTCCGCTGATTTTGACCCCGGTTTCCACAAAGAGCTCTTCCTAATATAGTTTTCAAATCTTTTCAAAGTTGAAAAAAGTAAAAACGAAATGAGAAATAAAGGAAGAAATCCCTCCAATCGTAGCCATGAGAAGTGAAAAGAAACCGCTTTGTTGGTGTCGGCTGTAGCCTCAGAAGATGACTAAAAGAAAACCCACTGAGGTGCTCTGTCTGAACGGCGATGTCTTCTTACAGTGTAAGTATTTCTCCTCCCTCAGGGGTGGAAACAAAGCCCACAGACAGTATTTGACAAGAAATGTTTGGTGCAGGCTCAGCCAAACCCAGGGGTTGCAGTGCCTTTACCAGCTCAGGAGATACTGCTGCTCCAAGGACCTTGCTCTGGGCAACCCTGCTTTGGCAGGGAGGTTGGACTAGATGATCTCTAGAAGGTCCCCTTCCAACTCCAACAACTCTGTGATTCCGTGACCTCAGATGAGGACCTGGGGTGCTGGCCTGAGGTGAGGCTTGCATTGCTCCTCCATGTTGCTACAACACCCATCTCGTTATAACAGAGCCACTAACTATCACATTAAATCAGTTTTCTGCACAAGAAGACCCTTTTTAGCTTTAAAACTCACTCGATGGTAGACTGTGCCCCAATGTTATATTTTCAAGGGTTTAAAATTTAATTTTCTTATTTCAAAATGTTTTTTCTTTTCGGCCAATGCTTTGTGAAAAAAGTCCAATAAGTAGCAAGAGAACCCACCACCGACTGACTAACAGGAAAAGCTGGAAATCTGATAACATACAAAAAGCTGACCCATGCACAAAAA
>JAHREE010150600.1:0-14731 GCA_033628505.1 Tringa tobata
GACAGAGCCATGCCCTGACCCTGGCAATCACAACAGCCCTGCACTACCGAGCAGCATCTCCGAAGCCCAGCCTGGACCTGCTCGTCCCACCGGTGCCAAGGGACCGGTGCCCTCTCCACGCACACACCGGCTCCCGCACAGCTCACAGGGACGTGGCTCAACTCCCACTGCTCCTGGAAGCACCACCCGCAATCCACGGCACAGCTCTTACCTCGAAAGGAAAGACGGCAAAAATCCCTGCTGAAAAAGCAGTATCAGTTGGTACTTCTGCCTGGTTTTTAGGGGGAAATGGAAAAGAGATGTTTTCCCTGCGAGGGAGCCAAACTTCTGCCTCAGCCTTGCCTCTTCCCATGCACATTTGCTGCCTCCANAGCGAGCAGGGCTGGACGAGGGGTGGACAGAGCCATGCCCTGACCCTGGCAATCACAACAGCCCTGCACTACTGAGCAGCATCTCTGAAGCCCAGCCTGGACCTGCTCATCCCACCGGTGCCAAGGGACCGGTGCCCTCTCCACGCACACACCGGCTCCCGCACAGCTCACAGGGACGTGGCTCAACTCCCACTGCTCCTGGAAGCACCACCCGCAATCCATGGCACAGCTCTTACCTCGAAAGGAAGGACGGCAAAAATCCCTGCTGAAAAAGCAGTATCAGTTGGTACTTCTGCCTGGTTTTTAGGGGGAAATGGAAAAGAGATGTTTTCCCTGCGAGGGAGCCAAACTTCCGCCTCAGCCTTGCCTCTTCCCATGCGCATTTGCTGCCTCCAGCCTGCACAGCATCTCCCCAGAGCCAGGAGGGAAGGCATAAAGAGCAGACCTCTTTTAGAAAAAGCCTCCTTTAGAAAAAGGATGCCCTGGAAATCCTTGACCAGGCGGTGTGTACCCCCCTCCTTTATCCAACTGTTAACCCCAGCAGCACCTCCCCAGCACATCATCCTGGTCCTGGGCAAGGCAGCAAGAGGGCGCATGCCTACTACACCCTCGAGCAGATGGAAACCCAAGTTAAGGACTAACAGAAAGGTCTGTTCTTTTTTTTTTTTTCCCCGAGCTGCTCAGCCACATTTCCCCAAGCACAAGCCCCGCGCCTCCGGCAGCGCTGCCAGGGAGAGCAAACCCACCGTGCGGAATCAGCCGGGCCGCTCACAGAACGAGAGGGTTCCTCCCCACTCTTCTGCAGGCAGATTCCAGCTACAGAAAACTGCTGCTTCCAGGAGGATCGGGCTCTCCCTCCGGCACGGGGATGGAGAGCTCTGCTGGCAAAGCAGGACAGAAGCAGTCCTTTAACACAAAGGACTGCCCGAGGAGAAGGTTATTCACCGTCCGATCCAGCTACGGCTGACAGCCACAGCTCCCCACTCTGCTCTACAGCGTGTGAATCTCTGGAGGGGCATCCTTGTTGCAGTCATTTACCCCGGGGCCTCGGCCATGTCGTCTGACCTTCCGTGTGCCACGGTAACCCGGGAGGCAGATCAACTAAGAGCAGGGTCCTCGCTGGAAGCCGGGTGCTGTCTCCAGAGCAAGGTTTCCCAGGGTATTAAATCCAAAGCACAATCAGATAATCTCCACGACGCAGCCCAGGCTCAGCTGTCCTCAGCCAGAGATTCGAATTACTGCTCCGCGCAGCAGCTCTCTGTGGATACCGGGAAAACCGGACACAAAATCCCCCCTGCTTAAGACAAGGCTGGTTTATCTGCAACACCCGCAGAGGGTTACGTGCGGGAGGAGCGTCTGTCGGGACCTGCTGCCGCCTCTGGGATTCTCTCCAGTGCTATTCCCCTCCAGATGGGCTGACCAAGCGCTTGCTGGCTCTCCACAGCGGGGCTGCAGAAACAGCAGTTGCCAGGACCTGGTAAACCTGAACATTTAAAGAAAAACGTAGCCGAAATGAAAAGAAAGAACTGGGGTGGCTCTTTGCTCTCTGCCGCAGCACGCAGCCCCGGGAAGCATCACGCGTCTGGCAGAGCTCGCCGCGGCGACGGTGACATCCGACAAGAGCCAAGAGGGGCTGGAAGGGAGCCTGTGAGCTACCAGCGAGGAGAGGCCACCACCCCACACTTCAAAACTGAACCCTTACAAATTTAGGGGCACCGGGGAAGGCTCAGACGTGCACAGAGCGCTCTGGACCACCAGGGCAGCTGAACCCAGCTCCCAAAAGACAGTTTTCTGAACACGGAGCACACTCGCAGCCTTGCAGGCTGCTGCTGGCCCTGGAAAACACAGTCCCGGGGTGCTTTCTGTTCACACCTCACCAGGTGCTGACCCACCCTGAGGAGAGAAGACAGACTACAACAGGCCAGGTGTTCTCACGGATGCCAAGATGTGATTTAAAAGAAACTAAGCTGAGTTTCTCTGCAATTTAGCAATCTGCTCCAGAGAGACTTGGCTGAGAAAAGGAGGGTGCCAGAAGCCAAATCTCTGGGGAACCAGAGAGCTTTTCCGTGAGACTTTCACTGAAGTTCACGAACAGCCCAAGCTGACACTTGATAACATCCATGGGAAAGCACCCAGCGATAGCAGCAGCTGCTGCCCGGGGCCCTGTGCATCTACTTAACGTTTCCCCCGAGAGAATAAATGCTGCATTACATCATCCATTTGCTATCTAGTTAATTATGTTAATAAATAACATAGTCTGCAATAATGTAGAGCAACTAAAACCAAGTTCCGCTCCAATGCTGGTGTTCTAGCATAACTCCAAACTGTGCAGCAAGACGACTTGTTCATTTAAACAATCAAAAAAAAACCCCACCCCAGCTCAAGAAGCTTCACAGCAAGCAGAGGTCCCAGCAGAGATGGGGCAGAAGCTCTGCAGTTGCTGGCATTAAAGACAGTCACAGCCCCGTAGCCCACCTCTGATGGCAGCCCGTTACAGGCTTGAGGAGGAGCTCAGCAGCGATGGAGGGCAGAATGACCCCCTGCTCCCAGCACTCGGGGTTTTAGACATTAGGCAGCCCGGAGCTTCTCCACGGACCTCCCCCCAAATTCCTTCAGAGCCCACCAGCTCGCCGAGCGCTGTCACAGACGGCGGTGGTGAGTTCTGCTCTTCTGTCACCTACACGAAGAAGCGTCCCCCGCTGTCACAGTCTGCTCCCTGCCCATTTCCACGGCACCTCCCAGCTCTCGCACGGAGAAGATGAATACAGGATGATTACCCACTACCACTCACAGCACAACTGGGGATTTTATAGATTTCCTTTCCAAAACTATACTAAAAATATTTTATTCCTTTATGCACCCCTTTTTTTCATTACTCCCTCATTCTATAGAATTTTTTTGAGAGAAAGTCAAATAATACAGCTCCATCGTCGCTGAATCGAACTGATTAGATGTGTGGCTTCTATTAAATAACAGAGTAAGCTCCAAGGGAGGAGGAAATTAGAGTTATAGAGGATCAGCACTTTTGTGGAGATGTAGCCACATTTCAGTTTCAGAATTAATCAGAGCCCAAGAGCCTATTCAGAATTCCCTTGCAGATTTTGCCACACAACGAAATGATTTCGAACACGTTGGTGGCGATTCCAGATCCTTTTTCCTTCCAAGTGATAGACAAAACTGGTCATGGTACTGATGTTTTCTTACCCGAGGCACAGCACCAGCTTGCTGTAGGTCCGGCTCCAGGCTCCAACACCATTAGCATTTTCTGTCCTCCCAGACAGCCCTGCCTTGGCGCCAGAGAAGCTGCTGACGTTTAGATTTAACAGGTACAGTGTCACCTTGCTTTGTTTTTTTTTATCCTGAGGACTAGTGAGAAGCACCCTGTGTCACTCCATTTTATTTAAGGCCGTGGGTTGCTCTTTGCAAAGTGGTGTGGTTTGGGGCTAAGCAGGAGTGTGTGTGAAGGGTCTGAGATCTCTCCCCAGTCCTCCTGCCAACAAGGAGGACCCACGCACCTCCAGAGACGTGTCCTCTGTGCTGAGGCCACTCACCTTCTTGCCCCCATGGTGTGACCAGACCTTCCTGTTTCCATACCAGGACCTCTCTAGGGATGGCCCATGGCTAGCGTGGGGCTCGCTCATCCCATGGCAGTCTGAGAGGGGGAGGGCACCCTGCACCCCCCTGCTCTCAAGCTCAGCTCATCTGGGCTGCTCAGACAGATGACAATGTCCCAGCCCACAGAGGGGGAAATCCCCTGGGTTAATCATCAGCCACTGAGTGTGCCCAGTGCTGGGACATCTCCAGCAGCACCATGGTGGCTCGGAGGGAGCACTGGGACACACACAGCTCCTGCTGGTCCCGTTTCTCCCTCCAGTTCCAGCCAGCCTGGGCTAGTCTGCACTGACTTCCCAGGCCAGTGAAGTTAATTTTTACTCCAAAGCATTTCATGACTTTGGTTTCAAGTTCCTGCCAACTCCTTGGTAACCCCTTCCCCAAAACTCCCTCACTATCTGCTGAACAAAGCCACATAACGAGCTGCTACATATCTGTCCCTCAGATCACCCCAAAAGCTGTTTCCCCATGAGCCTAATTTGCCACTACTGCTTGCTCGGAGGCAACACACAGCAGTCCTGCCAGAGGAGATAAGGAGGACATGCAAAGCCACATCGTGAGCCTGGCTCACTTAAACATAAGCAGATCTGACAAGAACATTGACCAAGATACAAATCAGCTGGCCAAGTTCAGCAAGATCTGCAATCAGGCATGCAGAGCTTTGAAAAGAAAAGCAAAGGAAGAGGGATGATGGCCTCATACCTCTGCAAGCCACAGCTCCAGGCACCATCCTAGTTTTGGCACAAGTGGGACATCACCTGGAGATGTGCAGCGACTCCAGAACTGCAGATGAAGCAAGCAGAAGACCTCTCGCAGAAAATCTAGACACTGTAGCTGGATTCAAAGCAGCCCTAAGACACAGCAACACATCTCAAGTCCCTGCTCCAAAATTTTCTAAACCCTTTCTCTGCCTCTCTGTCCAGGCAACATCTCACCGCTCTACTGTTGAACTACAAGCATCGCTGGTCAGAGGGTTTCGAACAGTCCTACGGCTGGGTCACTGCTCTCACAACAGGGGATGAGACCGGTGAACATTCAAGCACATAATACCAAGATGTCCCCAGGGCAGGCAAATAGCTCAGCTGCTTTGGAGGATGCAGGACTGAAATCCTCTCTTGAGCCCAACAGAGACTCAGCAGCTCCCACCAGATACCAAACAAGCTGGGAACGGTTTTCTCTCTCATCAGAATAGCCCATTGGCAGCTCAAAACTGAGCTCCCACCACACTAACGCTTCCTGAACCGTGGCACCCGAGAGGGAGCCTGAAACCCTGAGCATGGTGAAAATAACAACACCTGTAACTCAAAGCCACGAACTTTGGGGGGACAGGCAAATAGATGACATCTCGGTGGAAGAGCTAAACCAGCCCAGGAGAAGAGCTGATTTATTAATGGCAATGGAAACGGTCTCTAGTCCCAGCTTCACTCTCTTGCTCAAAGGCTACGTGAAGATTTTGGAGGAGCTGAATGGCCAAGGAGAGCTGGTGGGAAGAGCAAATTGAGCCTTCAGCACACACCCTCATCTGCGAGCATGTCCTTATATACCATAAGGCAGAATAACGACACTACGTTAATTGGAAGACAAACGGAACATGCCTTTAAGAAAAGGGCATCCAGCAGCAGCTCTTTATCCGGTGTTGGCAGATGGTCCTGCCAACAGTCCTTTAGCTGCTTGAGTGAAACAAACGAGAAATACACACACAGTTTAAAATCCTTGAGAAAGCCACAATTATACATTCATAGACAATTTACTTCTTTGGAGATTTTGTTACCCACACACCTCTACTTAATCCCGGTGTTTTTACAGCAGCAAAGTTCACAATACTGCAGTTAAGGTTTTGTCAGGACTTTGATTATTAATTTATTTTTACCATGACTACAAAGCATCTTGCTTGTCTGACAACACAGAGGCCTCACTCTCTTTTAATGGTTCCTCAGGTAAACCCTATCTTGTGAAATCCCAGCTCTGTGAGAAGCAGGCTTAAGACCATCTTGAAACCCTTCCACACCTAATGTTTGAGACAATAAGCATCCGTTTTAACCTCTCCAGCATCAACAGTAAAATCCTTTAGTATGTTCATTACAGTGAAAATAATCAGTCATCGGTCTAATTTCTGTTGTCGTCTAAGAAAAATTCTTGCTTATTTACTAGAGACAATATTTTCATTGGTAATACCTAAGCAACTTTTGCCCCTAATTTTTGTGCATTTTGCTTGCTTTTAATTATACTGTTATATTCTGTTTATCCAGAACCATTTATCTGTTCATCTGGACCGTTTATCCAGAGTTGGCAGCAGCGTGGAAATCCCACCACGACCGCTCTCCTTCACTCCCTGTTCTACTCTTTCTCCTTCCCTCCAATGCTCCCCTTCTGCCACTGGGACCCCCGAGGACCACAAAAGCATCCCAGGTCGGAGAGTCACCGCAGCAGAGGTACGGCACCGGCTTTGGCTCGTAGTTTCCTCCTAAGATGATGCTCCACTGAATCCCAGAGGTTCCTTTGCCTCTCTTAAAAGGGTGGCCTGCTACGTGTTTGGAAGAAAAATCAATAAAATTCAACGGACTGATTTTCCATTCATCACCAGCCAGCAACCTAATCTCAAATTAACAGCACGACCCCAAACACAGACAATGCATCTATCATTTAAGTTATCTGCTGTGGATGGAGCATGAGTGGATTTTACAGCTGCAGTGAGCAGGGCTGCCCACATCACAACAACTAATTTATTCTCAGAAAGGCTAATTTAATCTGGCAGTGAATGTTCTCAAAGCCTCCTTGCACAGAACAGCTTTTCTCTTGGTTGGCTTAACAACAATACAGCATATCCAAAAACGTGGAGGGATGCTAAGGAAGAACACTACCCTTGTGTTTTGAGTCCTCTAGTACTTTTGTCTGAGAAATTTCTCCTGGTAACCACAGACTCTGAGAAAACATAGAGTGCCTCTGTTTTTTTAAGAAGCCAACTGTGTTTTCAAGGGAAAATACACAACTCGGGCTACTTCCCTCTTGCACACAACCATGTCTTGACAGAAAGAGCTCTGCTCTTAGTAAAACTAAAACCTAGCAAAGATTGTTTCCTATTAAGACACCACGTTCACTTCCAACTACCCATCTGCACAGGGACAGTGGTGGCCAGCACGCCTGACATGGGGTGTACTACCTGACACAAAGGTGATTGTCCCCAGCCCACACTACAGAGGAATAACTTAGCCATCTGAACCGGAGTGTGCTGTCCCTTAGCTCTGCAATGAGAGTCACCGTATCACCTGTGTCGCACGGACACAGCATGAAGAAGTGGTCTCCACCTGGATCTAACCCTTGCAAGGTAGATCACTGGAGAGTCAAGCACCACCCCTTGGAATTAGAGGGACTAAAATGAGGGGGTTTAAAAGCATTAGGATAGAATCCGAACCAGGATAACCCTCCACACTCTGAGGAGTGTCACCATCGTTCCACTGCAACAGGCTGTCCAGAGAGGTGGTGGAGTCTCCTTCCTTAGTGTCTCCTAATGGAGACATTCAAACCCCACCTGGACACATTCCTGTGCAACCTGCTCTGGGTGACCCTGCTCTGGCAGGGGGTTGGACTGGATGATCTCCAGAGGTCCCTTCCAACCCCATCTCATTCTGTGATTCTGTGAAAGCTGGTGCTGTGCAAGGGTCACAGCCTGGGTCGTGTCCTTTGGTACAAGGGCAAGAACATGGCCCAGATGACGTCCAGCAATTTAGGATGATTCAGTAATTTGGGAACAAGGCAAAAATTGGAGGGAAGCAGAGCATTAAGACAGGCCAGAGGAGGAAAAAAAAAAATCCCCAAACAACACAACGCTCCCCTTGTTCCTATCTGTCAGGAACCGCTGTCCCAAGAATAGCCTATTCAGAAACCAGGAAACTCAGAGAGCAGCAGGGAAGGGCTGAGTCATGGCCACTTGAAAAAAAAAATAAAAATAACACAACAAAACAACCCAAAAGGGAAGGAGAGAAAACATGGCCAGCAGCTGTTCTGGATCTCAGAGATACGAACAAGCCAATCCAGAAGATATTAGCCAATCTCTATTTTTCAAAGCTCTGCAAACACACGGTACTGCCATAAAAAGCAGTCCCTCTGCTCCTGGGAGGCAAATTTAGCTCTGTCTGAATCAGGCAAGAGTTGGTGGTGCTTCCCAGCACCAGCCTCTCGACGCAACACCCGCTCACCCGGGCACCGCTCCACGTTTATGCCCTGATTTTTTGCCTTTATTTGTGCCTCTACAGCGTTAGCACCCCAGTATCACAAAGACTTACAGGGTGGACAAATGCTTTCCACGTCAGGGATGCTATAAGCAGAGGGTGGGGAGCCCTTTCCCATACCCAGACTGGAAGGGCACGAGGTAAAGCACAACTTGGATGGGTTTCTTACAACTCTGTGGGAATGGCCGAGCAGAAGACGAGTGGTCCCATCTCACAGCCAGTCTCAGCGCTGCCCGTCTGGCCCCCAGGAAGGCCAAGCTACGGTTAAGTTTTGTTCAAGTCTTTCCACATGACACTCCTCTTTGTTCCGTGACCTAAATGAAATCAATTTTACAATAATTCTCCCCGGGACAGTAATCTTATTCACTCACCCATAATCTAAAAGATTATACCTGCTCTCCAGCTGTGGGGCTCTGGGAGGAAGCACAAGGGATTTCTGAGCAATGAGGGCTTAGATTTAATACAATTCCTCGGCTGCCCCTCACAAACCAGGGAGGGGGCTGTATCTTTTCAATCAAATAGCTGTCCTTCAAAACATGTTTGGAAAAAAAAAAAACAAACACACTTTCAATTCATCTTGCACTGTGAGGTTCTGTGAGATTAAAAATGCAAAGGTAAGAAGTGGGAAGACCCTCCGAGTCTGTCCCTGCAGGGAGCGGGCTGATTGTGCCTGCTGTCCCCAGACTTTGACAGGTAACACGTACTCAGGTGTAACCGTGCCTCGGCCACCACGTCTTGTCTCGGTAAAAGATTTAATTGACAGAGCTTCTTTGGTAAAGAAACATGCAGTAGATAAAATTTTGAGACATCAGTGCTCACAAAACCAATACTGGCTGAGATCTGGAGTGATGCAGGAAGCGTGCTGTGTCTACACAGCCCAACAGCAGGAGAGAGCAACCCTCTGTGCTCTTCCTTTTTACATCTGGAAAGTTGTTTTAGTCTGAGAGTGGGCTGTAGGGTTTTTTTTTCTTGTTGTTGTTTTTTTCAGGGAGCTAGTATAAACCATGGGAAGCTCAGAAAGCCTAACTTACCCCTCAGCAGCACTCAAAGAGCCTCTCGCCGCAGCCCACACAGGTCCTCAAGCCTCCCACCGCCTGTCCCAGGCAGGGCAGGGGAATACACCCTGTGGAGAAGGCAGCTCCCACGCACCCAACCTCGTCCCAGCACCAGGACCTGCTGGGATAATGACAGCATAAGGCCTTCGCACACAGACCCAGCCTGGACACTCACTCCCACAACAGGAGCTCAAGGGAAGCGTCTCACGGTTCAGACTGTAAGTACAATTATTTTTCTCCGTGACCACACAATGCATCAAGTAAATGAAGATGAAGTACAGCCACAGCACGGGATGGGCGTGTACCATGTCAAGATGCGATGGATACAATTTACGATTGTAAGATAGAAAGCGACATGAAACATCAAAGTGTGTAAACTCAAAGTTACGAATGTTCCTTCCAAAAACACGTCTTCTAAAACTGTTCACAGGTGGCCAGCCTGCTAGGGAAGGTAGAGGAGATTTTCCTTCCAAATGCCGAGGCTGGGTATGAAAGAAGGGCCGGGGACACACACGATAGGGAATGCCTACCTGCACACTGGTTCAGGGCAGAGGGACCACCATCTCAGCACAAAGGCTTTCTCTTAAATTCTTTTTATCTATAAGAGAACCGGGCATTATTCCATTTTCTTAATGCATAAAGAAGATAAAGGAAACATAACTATTACTAACACCTGACTAATCACAATAGGTCATAGAGAAATATATTACTTAATTTGGACAGAAAGCCCCATCTCATTTCTTCATGCTTTGATCACCTCAGGTTCCATCACGCTAAGAGGTACGAAGTTGAACGCACACGGCCAGCAGCTGCTCTCCACAATTCCCAAGATGCCAATTACATTGCCATCTTTTTGGGTTACGTCTTATCTTTTCTCACTCTAAACTCAGGCCTGAGTTCTCACTCTAAACTTCAGACTAAAGATGGATGCACTAAAGTGAGGCCTTTCGCAGGAAATGTGCAGGATGAAGCTGCTTCCTTCCCACCTCCATCCTCTATCCAGATCTCCAACCAACACAGACCTGCTGCACTCCCTGGGCGCTCAAACCACCACAAATACAACAAATTTTAGGCTGCATCCACGAGGCAGCTCCGAATGAATGAGCCCAAAGCAAAAGCGTAACAGCAGCCAAGGCTTTCCCCGAGCGTTTCATGCCAGAAGTAAAAACTGCGCTCCCCCCGACTCAGAGATTTCATACTGTTGAGAAAATGGATTGTGGTTTCCTACGGCAGCTGTTCTCATTGTGTTCCCTTTGGTGAGAGGAGGAGACACGGCCTTTGCAGAGCAGGCAAAGATCTGACACTGCTTATGAAAATCGCACTGCTCCTCTGCAGTTGCGAGACAGATGCCGGGTGCCGATCGGGAACAACAGGAAAACAGCAAGGTGAACATCACATGCCAAGGCAGAAGTTGCTCATCATGTAGTTTTTTAAGGAAAAAACGGTATATACACATCTGTGTTTGCAAACCTGTGTGCTCAGGTGCCTTACTATGAAACCTTCAGGAGTGGCAATCGGTTTCAGGCTTAGAGGACTCTGCCTGTGTAACAGATGCAAAATCAGGTCTTGGAAGTAAAACCAACCAAAAACCTCCAACAATTTGCAGAACAACTGAAGTTCCCACCACAAACCACCACTTTCAGTGTATCGGGGAGAAGGGAAGAGTACTGTAGAATTAAAATCTTTCCTAAAATTGTTTCCTGCTGCTGAGAGCCGTGAGGCCTATCAGCATCTATTTGTTGTTTCTCAACCCTTCTGCCCTCCCCGTTTCCAGCAGCTTTGCACAGGCCAGTCTGGGAGAACACCTCATGGCAGCTTGATGAGAAGCTGGCACACCTGTCTAGAAGCTCAAAGGTATACTCAGTCCTGCTGCCTTCATTAAAATTTTAATCTCTGCGTTACACAAATACTATTTCACAGAATCACAGAATGATATGGGGTTGGAAAGGACCTCTGGAGATCATCTAGTCCAATCCCGCTGCCAAAGCATGTCCTCCTTGTCTCACCCGGCAGCCATCAGTCTTTTCCTTGGCTGGGTGCAAAAATGTCAATGTAAAGTAAATGTGAGCCTGCAGACAGAAAAACTATCACAGTACCCACAGCACATTCGACACATGTACAGAACTGTGGTAATACCAGAAAAAGCGATGCACAGCCCCGTTGCAGACCCTACAAAAAAACCCTATTAAAAAGAGTTTTAAAAAACTTAAGCTTCTTTCAGTCTAGGATATTCTCTCCTGATTAAAGCAATTATAAGAAATCAAACGTAGGGCTTTACAACGGCACCGCAAACAGACGTAGAACACCTAATTTCATACTGCTCTTTACCCACAAGCAAGAAAGGGGTCTTGGATCCAGAGCAGATACTAGAAGTCTGTGTGTCTCCTTCCAAAACCACTCATCCTCATACTGGAAGATCTTTGCATCAACCACATCCTTTAAATACAAGTATTTATCTGCTAAATTCACATCTGAAGGGGACAAAAAGCTACTCTTTTACATAGTGAAGTTACTTTCATCCCTTCTCTTGCTATGTTAGCGAGTAGTACCAGCACTAGGAACACTTCTGCAGATGACAGCACTGTGTCAAGGCCCCAAAAACCCCTGAAACACATCCCATGTGGCTGCAGTGGTCCCCAGGGTCTGGCCCCGGGCTGAATGCCCTTCAGCTACAGGAGCACATTAGCTGTGCACCCAGTGCACATCTGCCAGTTGTGCTCCATCCAGAAGGAAAGCTTTGCATCCCTGCGTGATTCCCCATACACAGAAAGCATGGCTGATTAGCGAGTGAGCTTCAAAAACATGCTCATAAACCAAAACAAGGCGCTGACAGAGACACTCTCCCTCCTTTCATAACAGCAGCTGAGACAGGGCTCCAGCCGGAACAGAAACACAAGGAACAGAATTTCAGAACTGAATTTCAGGTGCAGTACCTGTTGAGGGAACACAAGAAGAAACTCAGCACCGTCTTCCACCTTCTTAGGAAGGGCTCAGGTTCTGAAGGAGAAGCTCCCTCTCTGTTAACTGTCCTAGTCATACCTGTGGCAAGATCTGAGACTGTCTGAGAGGAGACCTCATTGCCCTCTACATCCACCTGAAAGGAGGGTGTAGAGAGGTGAGGGTTGGCCTCTTCTCCCAAGGGAGCAATGACAGGACCAGAGGAAATGGTCTGAAGTTGCGGCAGGGGAGGTTTAGATTAGATATTAGGAAGAATTACTTTACTGAGATGTTGTATGGATAGTGGATAGATGGATAGTCAGGCACTGGAATGGCCTGCCCAGGGAGGTGGTGGAGCCACCATCCCTGGAGGTATTTAAGAAACGTGTAGACATGGCACTTCAGGGCATGCTCTAGTGCCCGAGATTGTTGGGTTTGGTTTTTTTTGTGTGTGTATGGTTGGACTCCATGACCTCAAAGGTCCTTTCCAACCATGAAGATTCTGTGATTCTGTGTTTTTCTGGTACTCAGCATACAAACAGGCACACCCCCTCTCCCAACATGTCCCTGAGCACAGCCCCAAGCAGATGCAGCCACTGCAGCCCCACTATCCATACAACAGCAGCTGGGGAGGACTGAGCCACACCACTAGGCAGTCTTGTAGAAGCCCCTGAAGTTGTTGCTTCCCTACTCATTCCTTCCTCGCATCACGCCCAAGAAGAAGGGAGCAGGTACATGGCTAAACACTTCTGTGAATTTCCTGAGGCGCGTGGATATCACTACAACATTTAGACAGAGAAGCCTTCCGGAAAGGGAAGTTTTCAGCCTGTGCTTTCCACGCTGTTTGTTTAGTTCCTAAAAATGAATGAAGGACACACTGTGGTTATATATTACGCTACCTAATACTCACTCTGGTTTCCCCTACTCTGGTTTCCCCTGCTGCCAGTCACACACTCTGGAAAGCAGAAGGGCCCCTGCTGAAATGAAAGCCCCATTTCAAGCACATTGGTTGAAAGGGAACAAACAGGAGGATATCTTGCATATTCACAAAGCCTTTCTCAGTGAGTTTTTACATACAGCCCCAAACCACTATAATTATAATTTAAAACATTTCTATTTAAAAATCATTGTGCCTGACCTAGTCTACCACCTGATATTTTAGGCTCAGCCTGGAACGTGACAGCCGCCGGTCCCCTCACCAGTTCTCACTGGTGCACAGAGACCGTCTCTGAACGACTTTTCCAGTGACGTCTTGGGCCAAGGGGCACACACCTACACTTGCAGCAACTTGGAGAAGTTTAACCTTGAGTGTGACTCCTGCAGACGACCCAGAGGATGCCAGCAAGGCAGTGTCCACCCCAGCCTGCCTGTTCCCACTCCCCTGCAAGGCCCTAGAGCTCTTCCTCGGGTCCCAACCCCACCCCTCCATTTAGCAGCAATCAGAAACCCCTGTGCTTTTCACAAAGCAACTGAATGCTGCCTTAACAGCTTCCACCCTCTCCCCTTGGAGAGGCAGAACCAAGATCTCACTTAAAGACCTCCCAGCCTCCCACTAACATTTATTCATTGGCATTTCTTGTTGTGCTAGCTGAATGACCTCGCCACCTTTCACACTGCCAATGTGCTGATGGACAATATTATCCCCAACATCATCCCCATCATCATCATTTCTCTTTTGGCTTCTTTCAACTCCTCTAAAATGGGATGGGCTCACCATTCCTGAGAGCAGAACAGGCAGTTCCAGCACAAGCTCATCTCTCCCAAGCAGGGGTGACTGGAAACACACACATTTGTACCAGCCTGGCTCCCTCTCTCCGGGTAGCGGATCATATTTGCTCTTCTCACAGCTGTGCCCTGCTGGCAGCTCCCAGCCGTCCTCTCCGCAAGCCAGCACCACCTCGGCGAGGCCGGAGCGCTCGCCTTACAGCAGAAAGTCTTTCCCCAAGTACACGACCTCGCTTTCCATCCGATTAAATTTCATCCCGGCGCCCGCTGCTCCAGCCCTCCCCGATCCTCCCGTCTCAACCCTTCTCTGCGCTGCTGAGGGTACAAAAGCTGAAGCTTTGTAAGCTTTTAGCAGCCCTTCCTGGCCACTGCGGACAGCCCAGGGCTGCCTCCCCCTCTCCCCGGCCCACATCACCCTCCATCCATACCTCTTCTCTCCGCAGCAAACGCTCCAGCTCCCCAGGCCTTCCCTCTGCCCGGAGATGCGAGGTCCTCCCTCAAGGAGTTAACCGAAGGTTTATTTCCATCCTTTTTCTTTTTTTTTTCCTATCGGCGGGGGATAGTGCTGGACTTCTCCGACGTTTCGCCCGCTGTGCTCAGCGTCCCTACGCCTCCAGCAGCGGCCTGCCCGGGGCTACGGGGGCACCGGCCCCGCTGGGCTCCTCTCCCTCCCTCCCTCCTTCCCCGCCACCTCCCCTCGCCGGCACCCAGCACCCGATCCTCGCCTCGGCCTCCCGAAGAGGCACCTACCGCCTGGCGGCTCCCGGTGGCGGCTCCGGCACCTGCCGGCTCCGGGGCGGGG